>MU011857.1:8646-20451 GCA_011074415.1 Stictonetta naevosa
GGGAGATGATGAGGACGTTATGGGGGAGATGATGAGGATGTTATGGGGAAGATGACGATGCTATCCACCCAGGCACAACAACATGCTGCTACACATTAAAACTCCGCTTGATTTCAAATCTCCCTCTTTACAAATGCTACCTATTTTTGGCCTCCAGCTATTCCAGTGTGCGGTGGAACACTGCACAGTGTGAGGAACCAACGTCCTAGCTGCTGCTTGAGGTTATCGTGGGCCCACGTTTCTTGCATCTCCTTGTCAAGCTTTCTCTCTTCCGAGGTGGACCCTGCTCATCTCTCCCCAGCTGTTATTATTATTTTTTTTTTTGTCAGGTGGTGTTTTTAGACCGCTGAGTCCTTCCCCCCCCTCCTCACAGCACTCTGGAGAGGGGTTATAACCCATGTGAGTTATCAGAAAGGTTCACTGCAACGAACTGGCTGCAATTGTTATGTGATAAAAGAGGGTCTGCACACACGAAGGAGCCCAGAGGAACTGTTGCAGGGGAAGGACCCCATGGGGGGACCCAGGCTGGAGCAGTTTGCTCCTGACAGATGGACTCCATGGGAAGAAGAGCCCCCACAGGATCAGCTCGGGAAGGAGGCATCCCCTGGGAAGGACCCCACGTTGGAGGCGATGATGACGTGCTCTGCGCTGACCACGGCAGGTGATGAAGTGTTCTGTGCTAAACACAGCCCCAATTCCCCATTCCCTTCCGCCACTCGGGGTGAAGAAGTGGAAGTGGGTGCTGGGGAAGTGGGGAGGGTGTTTTCAGTTTGCTTTTACTTTCACATTGCTCCATTCTGTTGCAGTAAGTTACACTGATCTCCCTGCACTGAGCCTGTTTTGCCCATAATGATGATTGCTGAGTGATGTCCCTGTTCTTATCTCAGCCCTTGAGCCCTTTTTCATCGTATTTTCTCCCCCTTCCCCTTTGAGGAGGAGTGAGAGAAGGGTGGTTGTGGCCTTTGGCTGCTTGTTGGTGTGAAACCACAGTAGATGGTGCAGAAGACCTGTTCCCTCGACCTTACAGTAACAGCAAGATTTTCTTGCTTATGTCCTAGAGGTCTGACCTCAACTCGAGGACTGTGAGTGTTAGTCACAAATAGCCCTGTCTGTGAGGAACTGGAATTAACCTATCTGCTTTCAAGCTTTAAATGCAGGGTTTTTTTTTAAAAAAAAAAAGTTGTGCAAGAGCTTGTTGTGCAGCGAGGGACTGGCACAGGATGGGGTTGTGGGACTTTTGTGGGGCTTAGAGCTGATTTCTTATCTCTTGTCCACCCCGAGAAAAAAAAAACAGAAGTCGCAGTGCAAGAAAACTTCTGGTTTTCATTACCACTGTTCTTCTTCTGCGTTCTTTTTTAAAGTGTCAGAGGGCTGGAGTTTGTGCTGATGCAAGCAACACAACAGCCTGTTTTCTGTCAGTGAATTAATGAGTCATACAGGGGAGAGAGCTCTATTTCAAGGCAGCTCCTGCAAGCTGGGTTTACCCTTCCCTCAAATGTCTGACCCAGTATGTGTGCACCAAGTGGTTCCACGGACAGGGATTTCTGCTCTGATCCCTGGTGAACAAGTCTATCTTCCTATAAATTGTGTGCTGAACTTCCTTCCCAGGCCTTTCTGCACTCTCTGAACACACACAACAAAATGACTGTCTCACTGTGCACACTCTCTCCTTCTGATTTGTCGTTTTCTGATCCAAGGAGAACAAAAAGTGGATGGGCTGTGGACATTTGGACCTGTGCCTGCAGCTAAAGGGTGGTGGACCACACACATGCACCAACACCATAATCAGTGGGCTCAGAGCAGTCTGGTCTGTGAAGAGCAAAGCCATCAGGATTAAAGGTAAGCTATGCATCAGCAGGGTTCTCTCTCCACTGTCCTGGACAGCTCTGTTCTTCCCTCACACCTCCCTCTATCCACAGATACTTTCCTCCAGGTCTCAGGCCTTCCATTACCCTGAATTTAACGAAGCACAATGACAGCAGCATTCATTGCTCTTGAAGAACCTTGTTCTGAGGTCACCAGGCTCAGTTCTCTTTACAGATGCTTTTCAAGACCTAGATATGTGTCATTGAAACCTAGGTGGTTAAAAGAGGAAGGAAGAAGGAACCCTAAAGGTATCTATTTACTTTTTTTTTTTCACCATCCAGTCCCACACTTGGTCTGAACATGTTGTCTGGAGTCACAAGGGAGGGCTACCACCTCTTCTTCCTCTTACACAGCTCCTGTAAACAAGGCAGTGATTGTTTCACTTCTACAGGGAAGATCCTGTGACCACCGTTGCAGCCGAGGTCACCTTGCTGGAGATAAGTGCTCAGCACTGATGACCCAGCACCGCAGGAAATGGGGACCTGTACTCGTGGCTACAGAGGAGATAAGTGGAGGTGCAGTGGATTTGGTCCTTCCTCAGCGGTGTTGTGAAAGGTAACTTCCAGCTTTTCCCCGCAAGGGCCTCCTTTTGCTTTCCTGGGAGTGGATGCTACCCCGACGGTGATAAGCAAAGGCCACCCCTTACATCCCACCCGCGTTCCCATAAAATGCTCCCCATTGTGGAAAATAAACAGTCAAGGCCATCACCGTGTTTCATCCCTGCTACTGTGTCCCCAGTGGAGGATAATTTCAATCACCTTCCTCATCCTCAGGGTCTTCCTAAGCCAATATTCACAGACTGGTTGAAGTTTGAAGGGTCCTCTGGAGGTCATCTTGTCCACCCCCCTGCACGGAACAAGACCAAAGGATCTTGCTCCTCTTGCTCCTCTTGTCACCCACCATGAGGAAGACGTCCAAGGCAGGAGAGAATAGATAAAAGCCACTTTCTGTCCCCCAACTTAATGTGTGGATGAGATAGACTATGGTTCATGGGGCAAAGAGAGTGCCCAAAGGACTGAGAGCACATAGGGAGAAATGTCATCTGAAAACATGATGACAACACAGAGAGAAACACAGAATTAGGGTGTAGTTCCCTCCCAATTCTCGGATGTGGTTCGTGGCTTCCATTTACTTCTGCAGCACTTCCTCTTGTGCCCCTGTGAGCTCCGGGCTCAAGTCAGACCGATGGAGAGAGCAGCACGGAGCAACCAGACAGCGCGTTCTGCTCCCAGGCAGCCCGGTTCAGAGCCCTCAGCATCCCCTGGACCACAGTGACATGATTGCCCCCCACCTCGTGATGTTCCTCAGTGAGTCCCCATGTCCCTGCTTTACCTTCTCTTCTCTTCTCTTCTCTTCTCTTCTCTTTTCTCTTCTCTTCTCTTCTCTTCTCTTCTCTTCTCTTCTCTTCTCTTCTCTCCTTCCTCCTTTTCTCTTTTATTAATCTTGCTTTTCTTTTCCCTTTCTTTTGCCTCTAGACCTTCTTCTCCTTTATATCCTTCTCAAGATATCCTTTCTTTTTCTGCCCTCATCTTTTCTTTTTTCCTCTTTTTTTTGACTTTCAATCCAATCTTCTTTCCTTTCTTTCACCTCCCTCTATATACCAGTCTTCCTTTCCTTCCCCCTTCTATAATTTATTCCCTTCCCCTTCCCTATTAGATGCCCTCACCACGTAATCCCTGTTCCCCCCTTCACTCTCCCACTCAGTCCTTCTCCCCTCTTCTCTTCCAGCCACCGTGCATCTCCTGCCCTGCCAGATGGTCTCTGAGGAAGGTAACTCCTCTGGGGTCTCCTTAAAGAGGGGCTGAGCTGCTGGGGGCACAGCTGGATTTGGGGTCCCACAGGTGTGATTGTCTGGGGGACCCTCAGCCTCATTCCCCCTCCCCATAAGAGCCCAGTAGTGAAATTGGGTGCTGGGGCTTTTTCTTTATCTCACTTTGTTGAAGTCCTGCCCCGTGTCAACACACTGGTGATGAGTGGAAACCCCTTGAGACCCAACCCCTTCCCGGCCGTCTCCTTCCCACTCCTGCTCCTCCTTGTTTGGGTGTGGGACGATGGTATTTTTGTAGGGTTTGCAGCTGGGGGCAGGTAGGGAGGTGGAGACCAAACATGTTTTTTCCAATGACTGCTGTGGAGGAGCATCAGCGACGGGTTTTACCCTTCACCCTTAGCCTTTGCGACCCCCACTTCCCCATTTCCTATTTTCATAAATTACCAAGTTGCAGCAAAAAAAAAAAAAAATGTTTGAAATGACATTAATGACATTTCTGCTGGCATGACAAAGCTGCCCAGGGCGTGGAAAGGGTTTTTGCAGTCTCCTTTCTTTCATCACTTCCCACAGCGGGATGCAACCTTGTGCTGAATCACAAGGAGATAAAATGAGTCATAGCCCAGAGACATTTCTGCTTTACGAGGTCCCCTCTGTGCTTTATTGTATTCCTTGAAATGAAATCCAGCTTCTTTTATTTGCGTGCAGTTAGTCCCTTCTGCCTCTGCTCCTTGCACCTCACCTCCGTCTGTCTCCCTTTCTATCCACCAGCCGCAGTCCCTGCCCCGACGCTCTGGGTGCTGCAGGGACAGAAGGAATATTTCTTTGGAGATGCTGTCACGCTGGTGTGCACCACTCCCCCCAACATCACTGGGAAGCTGACGTACCAAATTTTTGGCGAGGCTGGCTGGGCAATTTCAGGATTTAGCTCGACGCACGAGTTCATCCTCTCCCGAATGCAACACAGGGGGCCGTATTTCTGCAGATATTCCTTCAAGCAAGGTCAGAAGCAGCTCACATCCCCAGCCAGTGAAAAACTGGTGATCAAGATTGGAGGTGAGCTGTGTGATTTCTTTATCCTTCTGTCTGCTTTATCGCTCCTCTCTGGGAAATGTTCAGCTGCCCAAACGTGGGTATCAGCTTTCGCCCCCCCCGTGTGACAGCTCACCTGGGAATCAGGACTGGTGGGCTTTGTGGTTTAACCCAGCCCATCCCCCAAATCAGTAGGATGTCTGGGTGGAGGATTTATCTTTCTGGGACCAGCATGGTCGGGAAGGTGGCTGCCACTGGCACTCTTCTCATGTCGTGGTAGGAAGCCTACAATCCCAAGCTTTGCTGCATGCAGTGGAAAGGCAAACAACTGGAGATCCGTTTGTGCTGTCCTTATTGCTACATCTCCATTTATCCCTCCCCTTTTCTCAGACCACCTTCCCCAGCCCCTGCTGATGGTGGAGTCCCCGCTGGGAGAGGTGATGGCAGGAGATCTCCTAAGCATCGTCTGTAAGGCCCCTGGAAACGCCACTGTACGGAGGTTTCGCTTCTACAGGGATGGCCAAGAGGTCCTCCCTACGACAGAAGGCTCCGAGGACAATGCAGCAGATCATGGGGGCAATTTAAGGACTTCCATGGTCCTCCAGTTCCGACATGCTGGTCCCCAACAGAGTGGAAACTTTACCTGCAAGTATGAGGAAAAAAAGCCTGAGAGGTGGATCCCCTCCTTCACAAGCCAAGCCGTGTCTATCAGTATAAATACCCAAAAGAAAGGTGAGCTTGCCTTCCATCCACGCACCTAACAAGTCCATCCACCACCAACCCATCCATCCATCCATCCATCCGGTAACCAGCCCATTGAACCATCCCTCTCTCCATCTCCCCATCCCTCTCTCCATTTTTTCCTGAAACTATTCCATTCCAGTCCCTGCACATTCCTCTCCAAACTAGCTGATTCTTGCACCGGGCAGCTGCTCTACCTATCCGATCACCATCCTTCTGACCAGGACTCAGCCCACCCAGTCTTTCACCCACCTCTCCCTCCCTCTCAGCCCTTCCATCACCCCAACCACCCCTTTATCACACAAGTAACACAAGCACCCCTCTGTCCACCCTCATGGCTCAGCATCCTCTCCTTGGCCTCCTGAGCCATCGTTCTGAAATTTCTCAGTGCCTCCTGCAGAGCCAAGCAAGTGGGGAAAGTCTTCGGGTGTTCAGCGCTCAGGACCTGAGCAGAATGCCTGGAGAAGGAGGGCTGGGGAAAGGGAAAGAGAGATGGTGGCAAAATGATGCTCACAGCCTTCCCTCCGTGAGCACGCTGTGTCTTCATCTCCTAACCCGTCCCTCCCTCTTGCAGGAAAGAGCTGCTTCCTTCTTCTACGGCTCCTGGTTGTGGGCGGCTGCTTCCTCACCATCAACAGCCTCATCCTCCTCTTCTTCTGGGCCCGGGGGAGAACCAAAGGTACACCCTGAGCTGAGGGGGGAATCGCCCCACCTTCAGGCTCCCCAGCACCCACCTCACTCCTTCCCGCAGATGCCTCGTTCCTGTATGGAGCCAGCCCTGCTGGGATCTCCCAGCTGGATGCCAGATCCCCAAACACCCTTCAGGAGGATAATATGTACGAGGAACACTAATGAGAGGAAGATGCTGTGGGCGATTCCACCCCCTAAAGACTGCTCCCTGCTGAAGACGCATCCCAAAAGACTGGTGTGCAGCCAAACGAGTGCTCAGCTGGGGGGGAAAAAAAAAAAAAAAAAAAAAAAAAAAAAGAATCAGTTCATGGGAGGATGAAGAAATGAAGAAGTAGAAAAGGGTCATTTCACGTGGTAAAGGGGAGGGAGGAGACATGGGCATTGTCGGGAAGGGTGACTGTGAAAGAGAAAATGAAGACAGAGCAGGGATAAAAATAGAAATTTTGAGGGAAAAAAAAAATGAGTGAGAAAGGGTGAGATAAGAAATGGCGAGAAAAACAGGATGTGAGTGAAAAATGAAAGTATGGACAGAGGCTGAGACAGAGTGAGAGAGAGGATGGGGAAGGAAAGGGATGCCAAGAGCATCCGGGAGGGCACGACGGCGGGAAGAGCAGGTTGGAGAGGCGAAGGAGAAGAGAAACGGTGGAATGAGAGTCCCTAAATCAGAATGAGCCCTTGTGTGTGTCATTAACTGGATGGCCACCACTGTCACCTCGCCTGGGTTGTCCCAGTGCTTGGTGTTACGGCACCCAGGGAGGGGTGGGAGAGCTGCTGCATGTGGGGTGGGTGACTGGGGGCTCTGCTGTTGGGGATTTTGGAGGGGAATGCCCCATATACCGTGTATGTGGGGCTGCAATAGGAGGATGCTGGAAATGCAGAAGCTGGGAACATGTGGAAATGTGGAGGTGGGATTTGAGCCCCTGGGGGTGGTGTACGGGGAACTGGGGGTGGGATTTTAAGGAGTGAATGGTGGATATTTGGGGCATGTGTGGGGCTATGGGATATGGCATGCCACCAGCACTGGATATAAGGGGAATGCAGGGGTGTGGGGAAGCTGCGTGGTCAACATGGGAACCTGAGCTGATGGAGGGCTGGGAAATCTGGATATGGATGGCAGTAAGGACAGGGGGCTTTGGGGATATGGCAGGCTGCTGGGGAGGGATACGAGGGCAGAAGGAGATGGGGGCCCTGCTGGTGGGATACAGAGCGCCTTTGGGGCCGTATGAGGCTGTGGGATACGAGGATGGAGGAACCGCTCTCTCCTGTCCTCCACAACCTTATTGCCACCTCGCAGCCTTCCTTCCCCTCCAGCCTCTTTCTGCCATGCCCTCAGCCCCTGGCAGCCAGCAGTGGATGAGGAAGCATCGACAGAGGGGAGGAAGAGTGCTGCCCGTAACCCATGGGTTTTGTGCATTTGTCCCAAACCCATCACTCGGCTTTGGCAATTTCTCTCCTCCCTCCCTCCCTCCCTTTCTCCCTCTTGGGAAGACAGAAAGGGAGAATCAGGAGCCTGATCTGAGGCTTCCCACGTCTCTCGAACCCCTGAACCTCTGGGCAGGGACTGGGGGAGCAGAGTCCCACGCGCTGGGACCACCCGATGAGACTGAACTGGTACAGCTCTGTGGGGACTGATGAGAAGTGGCTGATGGAGTCTCCAAGCCTCTCTCCATCGTATTTGAAAAGTCCTGGCAGCCAGATGAGTCCCTGGTGACTGGAAAGGAAAAAAAAATAAAAAGGAAACATCGCTCCCGTTTTTAAATAAGGGTAGGACCTGGGGAACTACAGGCCAGTGAGCCTCGCCTCTCTGCTCGGCGAGATCATGGAAAAATCCTCCTGGAAGCAGCGCTGAGGCACATGCAGGTTAAAGAGGTGATCCGAGACAGTCAGCATGGTTCTTTCAGCCAGCTGCCAGCAGTTCTGGGGGCCTACGCTGCCAAAAAGCAGCCTTTTGGTGGCTCACCACAAGAGAAAACCACATCCAAAGGCCAAGCAGAAGAGCTGGGTCAGGTGGAGGCTGAGAAACCTCAGAGGAGCAAAGAAGGACAAGGAGCAGTGAGAGGCCCCCATGAAGAGCCAGAAACTTGTGAGAAAAGCTCCTGTACCCGTGGGGAGTCCCAGAACACCCAGAATAGCCCTATTATCTTCATCGAGCTCTGAGGACAGCATATCCGAGGATGCCAATGAGAAGACAGCCAGACTTCAGCCACTGAGTTCAAACTCAAGAAGGCTGCAGAAGTCAGAGGCTGAGAAGTTCTGGCCAGTTCTGCAAGAACCTCCGGAGGTGGCAGCGTTGGCATCTAATCCTGAGGCCAGCAGGCCCGAGGAGCCCAGCTCCACCTCTGTTTTGGTGGCAGTGACACGCAAGGGGGCCAGGTCCAAGCAGCGTCAACCACCAGAGACCAGACCAGGGCTCTCTACTCGTGGCCATGGCCACACCGACCAGGGCTCGGGGAGCTCCACCTGAGCTGGCAAAAGAGGTGCATGATCAACATCTGCATCAGTCGTGGGGGCTGAAGCCTTGTAGGAAAGCAGAGTTGTGGGGACAGTGGGGACTCTCCAAAGAGCTCTTAGTTTTGAGCCATGGGTTGGTTCACTTGCTGCCCTTGGCACCCTCCATCGCTAGCTGCAAGTTACTCACTTTCCTATGAGGCTTTTTGGGTGGGCCCGGCAGAGCCCAGGAGCAAAACCCTGCTGCTGGCCGGGCTGTGGCGAAGGGGTAAAGAGAGGGAGGGAAATGGTGGCCCTGCCCTTGGTGTTGTGGCCTGAGGCCATCCCCGGGTTCATCGTGTGTGCAAAGAGCTCCCCAAACTACCGTGTTGTTTGAGAAGACTCTTGTTTTACGGAAATCCATCTGGCATTGGAACACAAGGAGCTTTGGAACTAAAGGGATGAAAACTAGTGGTGACGCCACGAAAGGCTGTGCAGTTTTCATTTGTTCACAATGCTCTTTCATTGGAATGAGTTTTCCAGCTGGGCTATTCCTCTGAAATCATCCCAAACCGCTGCTGGAAGCGGGGCCATATCAGGGACCTTCTCCTGGGACGTGTTACACCTGAGGGACCTTTTCCGTGGCCTCCATTGACCACCACTCTCTGGGTGTGACCTTCAAACCAACTCCTTATCCACCGAATGGTCCACCCTTCAAATCCATCTCTTTCCAATCAGGAGATCGGGATGTCACGCGGGACCGTGTCAAAGGCCTTACGGAAGTCCAGGTAGACGACATCGGTCGGTTTTCCTTTGTCAACTGATGCTGTCACTCCATCATAGAAGGCCACCACATTGGTCAGGCATGATTTGCCCTTGCTGAAGCCCCGCTGGCTGTCTCAGATCACCTCTTTGTCCTGCACGTGCCTCGGCGTTGCTTCCAGGAGGATCTGTTCCGTGATCTTTCCGGGCACAGAGGCGAGGCTCACCAGTCTGTAGTTCCCCGGGTCCTCCTTTCTACTTTTTTTTTTTTTTTCAAAACGGGAGTGATGTTTCCCTTTTTCCACCTCAAGAGGAACCACACCTGGGAAATTCAGGTGTCATGGCATAGCAGTACTTGAGTTCATGGAGCTGGGCAAATGACCCATGCTCATTTCTGTTACTGTGGCTTCAGCGTCTGGCTCACGTGCAGGCTCTGTGTGGAAGCTGACCCAAACTAAGCGACCTACTCTGACACCAGAGCTGGCCCTGCTTTGTGTCGCAGGTTGCACTGGAGACCCTTGAGGCTCCCTTCCATCCTGACTGCTCCTATGAGTCCATGACTTACATATCGTGCATTAAAAGAAAGAGATATGTACCTGGATATCTTGATGGAGAAAGCAAAGAGAGAGACTTAGCTCTCCTTAGGGTGCAAGACTCCATTTGGTCAGATGAGTATCAGACTGATGTGGACATAAAGAAAGCAGGGATTCACTTATCCTAAAGGTTTGACAAGGGAAGTCCTCAACAGCCTCTGAGAGGATGCCAGCCCTCACGATTTACAGCCCGCACATGGGTGGGACCATGGCTGGTGCCTCTGAATCGCCTGCTACTGGTGGCTCATCAGCAGCTTGCTCTTGCCTGCCATTAGGAAAGTGATGCCGTAGACTTTTTTTTAAGAGCTAAAGCTTCCCATCTGTCTCCAGAAATTGCTCCCTGCAAACGCCACACTGTGCCACAGCTTTGTTTATTCACTGTATTACTGTTTTATTTCTCCTTATCATTTTCCCACACAAATGATTGGATTTGTCTCACTACACCTGAGGAGTGGACCTGCTCCTTTGCACCTGGAGGCCATGGAAAGTCTAACATGGGCTCAGACCTGACTTTTTGTACCATCTCTGTAGTAAAACGGGCTCTCTCATGTGCACTGGGCTGGGCTCTTCTTCCAAAGCTGGTGCCAAAACTAATAGGACCCCAAAAGGGCCTTTTTATCCGTGTATTTGGGAGCACAAAACTCATTGCCTCGTCATGAGCTGCTAGAGACAGGTTTGGATTTAGGATTTACGTGATGGTGACCAGTGGCAGTGGCGATGGTGAGCGCCACTGGGGAACATATCCAGTATTGCACGCTGGTTGCACGACGTAAAGGAATACACAAGGAACACCACAAGCCGGGCAAATCGAGCTGAGCCCGACCTTTACAAACGGGAGGATATGCTACGGAAAGGAAGAAGCGTCTTTGCAATTGCTAAGCCGTTCAATCTTGCCGTCAGCAGCAGGGAAAACCCCTTCTCCCCGGGTGCTGTGCCCTCGTGAGACCCCCCTCCCCGGAGCAGAGCATCCAGCTGTGGGGCCCAGCACAAGGGAGACGTGGGCCTGTGGGAGCGGGTCCCGAGGAGGGCCACAGAGGTGACCAGAGGCTGGAGCACCCCTGCAGGGAAGAGAGGCTGAGAGCGTTGGGGCGAAGAGAAGGCTCTGCGGAGACCTTCTGGATTACCCAAGTCCGTTACCCTTCCTCGTACACAGCATAACATGTAAGTGAGAACTCTAACCTTTTGGAAGATTCACTTCTCGCTTTTTGTATGGCACAATCTGTCTGAACAGTCAAACCCTGGTTGAGCAGTCGTGGAACCGCTTAGGTTGGAGAAGATCTCGGAGATCATCGGGTCCAACCGTTAACCGTGCGCCCGTTAGCCGTTAACCGAGAGCCTTCTCTCCTTCGGCTTCTGGCCCCCGACAAACCTGAGGGAGGACGAAGCTGAGGCTTGGACATGGAAAGGACAGGAGGTGAGGTTTGGCTGTCCCCGAGAAGACAGATCCAACACCCCCAGAGGGGACTCCGGAGCTCGACCCGAGCTTTCAGCAGTCTCTCCCACCGCCTACTGTCATGCTGCTCCGTAAAGGAGCCACGTGGGAGGAGAGGGCCACCCTCAAGTGAGATTTTGCAAACGAGGAGCTCTTAGCTCTGGTGCCGGCAGCGCCTCGGCTCTCCCCTCTGGTTCCAGTCCCTTGGGCCAGCGTGTGGCAATCCCAGCCCTGACTCCAAAGAGTTGGGAACTTTTTCTCGTAGCCCTTGAGGAGAGCTGCGCCGTGGGAGCGTTGGCAGGGGGCACCCTGGCCAAAATGGGCCATCCGCGCAGTGCCAGGACCTGAGGAGGGCTGGCTGTGCAGGGTCCCTGCCGCGCTCACAGCCCTTCTGTCTGCTCCTGCTGTGCTGCTCCCCAGCTCCCTTCCCCTGCGGGCCCTGCATGGTGGGCACAGTCTGGCTGACCCCCAGCAGCGAGGACCCTCGGGGTTACTTC
>JAACYO010020213.1:0-14477 GCA_011074415.1 Stictonetta naevosa
ATATAACGGCATAACATTGCACTCCAAAGTCCCCTTTATGAAAAAAGAAAAAGAAACCAAAAGATTCTATGAATCTTTTGCTGTTGTTAAACATAAAAGAGCCTTCAGATGTTTGTAGAGTCAACATGTTGTTACAAGTTACAGCTAAATATTCTTTGCTGACATTGAAGCAAATTCTTGGCAGATCCATCTTTGATCACATAAAGGGAAGATGCTTCTCAGCTGGGTTGTTTGATCTTTTTATTATTATTGTTCTTGGCTTTAAGATACCTAAGTTTCGTTTCAGGATCTCATGGAACAGAACATGTTTCAGGATCTCATGGTTCAGAATCACGTGTTCAAATATCCAGTGTCCACTGCATTATGAGAGACATCTAAAACAAAGAAATATATCGCAGGCTAAGGAGGATGAAGCTACAAAGTAAAAACTAGCAAACAAAAAAATCATATTAAAAGAAATAGTAAAAGTGATAAGTCATTAGAAAGGGAAGTGGGCAAAGGGAATACTTAGAATAATACAAACTACACATCATGCAACAAAATGAAATGAAACAACTAACAGTCATGTGAATAGATTTGAACACAATTCCCGGTGGTTAATAAACCCCATTTGCAATAAGCACAAGTTAGGCTTCTGCGTGGAAACGGGATATTTCAGTCTCTCCTTCCACCAGTAAACTCAAACATTAGGTGTTTTTTTCTTTTTTTTTATGCCAAATACAGAATTTGCTCTTCAAAACTATTCTTTCTGAATGTGGACAAGGCAATATTCTACCTCAACCTTTTTCCAACCATGTAACAAGCTGTATTTATTCACTTCCAAATATCTTGGCTACCCTGTTCCAATTCTAATTCAAGGGAACAATTTATTTTTGCTGTGGTTATAGTGTCATTATGAACAGGACCTCTTTCCAAGCCTGGTTTATCCTTCTAACAAGGATATTACCCCAGCAATTCTAGGTTGATTCCTAGTTAGGATCATGTTTGTGAGCTTACTAACTCAAAACTTGAACCCAACTTAATTCTTTCATTATTTCACTACAGGTCTTTCCAAACCTCTTCATAATGTGGGAAAGACCCAGAAACTAGATAGCATCAGACTCCAAACAGACTATACAATGTTAAACTGCACAGGACCGCTCCATACATTGTAATTGCCTTTAACTGACAAATTTCTCAATATATAATTTGCCAAAATTCAAATAGGAACTTTTCTTTGGGCTTAGAGGACCTTCATGGGAAAATTAATCTGTACCACTGGAGTAATATGCCATGTTAATTCATATTAATGTGCAATTGTGTGGAAAATCCCCATGAGTACTTTTTTTTTTTTTTTTTTTCCCATGTAGTCAGAGGAAGCAATGAATCCCACTGTAGAATTTTGGAGCTCTGGACGTTTGTGCAGCTCTCCGGAAGATCGTGTCAGAGGATTATACATAAATTCTTCAGGAACTGCAAAACAAAGTTTCCCAAATTTATGTTTGCCACCAACCAAACACCATTATGGAATCTAAACTAATGCAGACATTGCAATTAATTAAAGAAAAATAATTCAGATTAGGATATATAACATTTCAAGTATCCCACATAATATCAAAGGTAAATAGGTAGAAACAAAGAAGCTTTCTTTTCAGTAGTAATCTAACTCCAAATTTAAAACTAATGCAGAAGAGTATTTCACAAGAACCTTCAATCTGTATTGTTTATGATAATATCTAGCTTAGACTGCAGACGTTAGCTGTCACCACTTCCCTTTCTAATGACTTACCACTTTTACTTTTTCTTTTAATATGATTTTTCAATTATTTTATTTTATTTTTTTGTTTGTTAGTTTTTACTTTGTAGCTTCGTCCTCCTCAGCCTGCGGTATATTTCTTTGTTTTAGATGTCTCTCATAATGCAGTGGACGCTGGATATTTGACAGTACTCTGCAATTCATTGCTGGAAAAGCTACGCATGTAAGATGATAAATAACCTTTTCAAATTACCTAACAGGTGCTTCTGAACAATACTAACCTACAGTTTGGAAGAAATCTTGCCTATAACATTTCAATGAGCTGTCTCTAAAGGACAGATGTTCTGTTGCATGAGATCCTGAAACGAAACTTAGGTATCTTAAAGCCAAGAATAATAATAATAAAAAGAGAAAACAACCCAGCTGAGAGGCATCTTCCCTTTATGTGGTAACATAAAGGTAAGAGACATTGTTTCTGGGTAGTGTTGTGCAACATCGTGGGGGGGTGTTTCTGGGTTAGGCATGCGCATCAGTGGGGGTGTGAGTTTCTGGGGTAGGGCTGCGAAACCGGGGATAGGTTTTCTTGGGATAGGGGTGCGCAAGAAGGGGGGGGATGTGTGTTTCTGCGTGTAGGTGTGTGCAAAAAGGAGGGTTGTGTTTCGGGAGATAGGGGTGTGCAACAAGTGGGGTGTTTCTGGGCGGAGAGGTGGGCTACAAGGGGAGAAGGTGTTTCTGGGGGTAGGGGTGTGCAATAAGGCAGGGGGGTGTTGTTTCTATGCTTAGGGCTGCGCAACAGTGGGGGTGTGTTTCTGGGATATGGCTGCAAAACAGTGGGGATGTTTCTGGAAATAGGGGTGTGCAAAAAGGCTTGTGCGTTCTGCACCCCTACCCCCCATAAACGCCCCCCCTTTGTTGCACCCGTATCCCCAGAAACACAACCCTCCTTTTTGCGCAGACTAACACGCAGAAACACACATACCCCCTTGTGGCGCGCTCCTAGGCCCAGAAACACCCCCCCATTTTGCAGCCCTACCCCCAGAAACAGCCCCCTCCCCCCCATGTTGCACACCCATAATCCCAGAAACATCTCCTCCCCCCCCGCCCCGGCCTATTGCACACCCCTAACCCCCAGAAACAGCCATGCCAGCATCAGCTGCAAATCCAGCATCAGGATTGACACTGGCAAGGGATAATAAATCAGTAGGTCGTACAAAAAAAAGCTCCCATGAAAAGTATGTAGAGAAAGACCTAGAAGCAGATGAAATAATTCAGACAGTGAGATTGTAACAGCATGAAAAACTTCCTTCAATAAGTCAAGCCCACAGTTCTTATATTTTAAAAATACAGTAAAAAATCTTTATCCCAACTATTAAGCAGAATCAGTTATTCTAGGAATCATCACACCTTTCAGAGTGATCCCATGCATTTCCCATTCAATTTGGAATGCTCCAAACTGAACAATGCTCTTACACTACACATTTGAACCTGGTTGAAATGAGATGGTGCAGTCTTAACTAAAAACTGAAACAAAAAAACAAACAAAAAAAAACTAATATCCAAATAGCAAAAGCTAACAGCACATACTGATGTAAAGGTGACAAAAGCCTGACTTTTCAGTGAAAGAAACAGACTGAAATTTAATCTTGTTGAAGACTAAGTACATTCAAAAGGACAGTTATCATGTTTCCCATATGTAAGAATATCTACAATATATTTTTTGTGCATCTTATGCGGAAAATTGCCCCCAAACCAGTTTTCCTCGTAAGGTATCTTTTAAGGTCTTTCTGCAACTTTTCAGCTTGAGCAGTATGATAAGATGATAAGACGGCTATTAATAGATGCACCCAGCAGAGTATTTGGCCATGCCAAGGAAGAAAAGATGTTGTTAGAAGGTAAACCATGAGGTCAGGACGTGAAGATTGTATAAAATGTTCAAGTCCCACCTGTATTGACCTTTTTCCTGATATGAACTGCGTCTGTAAGACGACAAGAGCTGGCCTTGACTCAGGCCACTGAAGACATTAACAAGGCACTCCAATACACAGTTATTGAGATATAGACTTACTTCAGTAAGCTGTCTTAGCTGCCAAAGGTGTGTATTTCTGCGTGTAGGTGTGCGCAAAATGGTGGGTTTTGCTTCTGGGGATGGGGTGCGCACTAAGGTGGTGGGGGGGTGAGTTTCTGTGCTTCGGGCTGCACAACAGTGGGGTTGTGTTTTTGCGCAGCTTAATCCTCATAAAGACACACAGGCATAGTGCGCCTACCCCAAGGAATATACCCCCCCCACTTTGTTTCCCACACCTAACTCCCAAAAACACACCACTCCTTGTTGTACTCCCCTATCCCTCGCCCCCCAACCAAATTCCCATTGCCTACCGTGGGTCGCCGGCGGGGTCCACTGAGGGTCCAGGATGCTTACCAGGATCGCCGGCCGGATTCCAACTCTAGAACAGGGGGACCAGAGGAGGTTTCGGGCCGAAGTCCACCGAGGGCCGCTGGTTTTGCCGCTCGGCGTCCGCACGGTAACCGGGGGGTCGCCGGCCGGCCTTCGCTCACTGCTTCCCCAAAAAACACACACCCAGGCTGCCCCTAAAAAACACACACTTTTCCCCAGTGCAGCTCACCTGATCTGATCCCCAGATATTGTCTCCACAACTGATTCGCAGATCTGCTACCCACTCCTGGAACACAGAAAATCTCCCCAGAGCAGGGCCCAGCGCTGTTGCTCAGAGGTAGTCCGCAGGGCTTCTCCACAGAGCTGCTACCCAGAGCCGCTCCCCTCGTGTAGTCCCCACAGCTTGTCCCCAGATCTGATCCTCAAACCGGGTTTCTAGATTTCGTCCGGAGATATTTTCCCAGTCCTGGTCCCCCACATCTGATCCCCAGATCGAGTGGGCAGACATGGACCCCAGAGCTGCTCCCCAGACCTTCTACTCTCACCTGCTCCCTACACCCTTTCCAAAGAGCTGGTACCCAGAGTTCTTCCCCAGATGTGGTCGCACTAACTGCTTCCCTACGTGCTTCCCAAACCTGGTCCCCACACTTGTTCCCCAGACGTGGTCCCGAGAACAGCTCCCCAGAGTTGGTGCCCAGGGTTGCTCCCCAGAGCTGGTCCCCAGACCTCCTCCACTAACCTGATTCTCCACATCGCGTCCTTAAGTGTAGTCCTCCCACCTGGGCCCCAGACCTGCTCCCGAGATCTGGTCCGCAGAAGCGGACCGAAGACCGGGTGCGCAGACCTGCGTACGTCCAGGAAGCAGTAGAGGGGACCAGCTGTGGGGAGCAGGTCTCGGAGAGCAGCTCTGCCTAGCAGGCCTGGTGCCCAGGTCAGGCTACCGGCGCAGGAGCCAGTTCTGGAGACTAGCCCTGGGCAGCAGGTCTGGCCACAAGGACTTGGGGACAAGCTCTGGGGACCAGGTCTTCGGAACAGCTCTAGGGAGCGGTGGTCCAGGTGTGCGGACAGGAGCTGGAGAGCAGGTCTGGGGACAAATCGTGGGGAACTGCTCTGGGAACCAACTCTGTGACGGCGCCTTGGTGCACGGCGCGGATCTCTGGCCGGGAAACGGTGGCTCGGCGGGGATAGCCGTCAGGGAGCTTTCGCAGTGCCCGGAGACCTGGTCGCTGTCCCCGCTGGTCTCGGGGCCCAAATCCGCCTGGTGCCCAGTTCAAGCGACCGCATCTGCGAACCAGCTTCCCAGAGCTTCTCCGAAGACCTGGTGCCCAGAGCTTGTCCCAATTCCAAGTCGCCTGCTTCCCAGGGCTGGTCCGCATGGCTGGTGCCCAGATTCGGTCGCCTGACCTGGGCACCAGTTCTTGAGCATGTGGTTGGCGGAACACGGCCAGCGACCGCCGATGGGCTCCGGGCAGCGCACTGACCCCGAGCGGCGTAACCTGCGGTCGTCGGGGAACACCGGTCGGTGAAGCCCGGCGGGCTTCAAAGCGGACCCTCGCCTACGACAGTCGGCGGAGCTTCGGCGGCTCCCCGGCGGCGATCCCCGTTGGTATCCCGGGCACGGGGGCGGAACCGTGCCAGCGGTCCCCGGCAGGTCTCCGGGCGCCGCGGAGGCTCCCTGCCGGCTATCCGCACCGGGCCACCGGTTCCCGCGGCGGATCCCTGCCGGCGACACTCGGAACCATCCCGGTTCCTGCGGCAGACCCTCCCAGAGACAACTGGCGGACCCCAGCGCTTCCCCGTTCGCCGCAACAGACAGCACCAGGCGAGCTCCGGCGGAACCATGGCTCCGCGGCGTACAACCTCCACCGCGAGGAGGGGTACTGCCGAGCCACGGCAGGCACCGCTTGGCGATAACCGGCAGGACCCGTACCCTGCGGCGGACACACGCCAGCAAACTACGGCAGGTCTCCGGGCACCGTGGAGGCTCCCTGCCGGCTATTCCCGCCGGGCTACCGGTTCCCGGCCAGAGATCTGCGCCGTGCACCAAGGCACCGGCACAGAATTGCTTCTCAGAGCTCCCCAGAGCTGTTCCGAAGACCTGGTCCCAAGAGCTTGCCCCAGGTCCTTGTGACCACACCTGCTGCCCAGGCCTAGTCTCCAGAACTGGCTCCCCAGCCGGTAGCCTGACCTGGGCACCAGGCCTGCTAGGCAGAGCTGCTCTCCGAGACCTGCTCCCGAGACCTGCTCCACACAGCTGGGCTCCGAACTTCTTGTCCCCTCCACTGCTTCCCGGACTTACGCAGGTCTGCGCACCCGGTCTTCGGTCCGTTTCTGGGGACCTGATCTCGGGAGCAGTTCTGGGGCCCAGGTGGGAGGACTACACTTGAGGACGCGATGTGGGGAACAGATCTGGGAGTCAGGTTAGTGGACCAGGTCTGGGGACCAGCTCTGTGTGAGGATTAGCTCTCGGAACCAGCTCTGTGGTCCAATTTTGTGGAGCAGGTCTTTGGACCAACTCTGGGGAGCAACCCTGGGCACCAACTCTGGGGAGCTGTTCTCGGTACCACGTGTGGGGATGAACTCTGGTTACCAGCTCTTTGGAAAAGGTGTGGGGAGCAGGTGAGGGTAAAAAGTCTCGGGAGCAGCTCTGGGGTCCATGTGTGCGGACCCGATCTGGGGATCAGATGTGGGGGACCAGTACCGGGAAAATATCTCCGGACGAAACCTAGAGAGCAGGTTTGCGGATCAGATCTGAGGACAAGGTGTGGGGACTACACGAGGGGAGTGGCTCTGGGTAGCAGCTCTGTGGAGAAGCCCTGCGGACTACCTCTGAGCAACAGCGCTGGGCCCTGCTCTGGGGAGATTTTCTGTGTTCCAGGAGTGGGTAGCAGATCTGCGAATCAGTTGTGGAGACAATGTCTGGGGATCAGATCAGGTGAGCAGCCCTGGGGACAAGTGTGTGTTTTTCTAAGGGCAGGTGGGGTGTGTGTTTCTTGGTCAAGTGGTGGGCAGACGCCCGGCGGGACCCCGGTTACCACGCGGCTGCCGATCGGCGAAACCAGCGGCACTCGTCGGACACCGGCCGGTGAATCCCCACAAACTCCAAAGCGCCGCAGCGGATCCTCGTCTGCCACAGTCGGCAGGTATCCGAATGCCGCGGCGGACTGCCCTCGTTGAAATCCTGCAGGTCCCCTGGCGCTGCGGCGGATAACCTGCCAATCCCCGGCGGGCCCCCAGTCCCCGCGACGGACCTCCACCGTCGACACCCATGTGGATCCCTTTCGCCACGCGGACAACATGCGGCGTAACCCTCAGCCTTCGGTGGACACCGGCCGGCCGGTCCCCCGTTTCCAGCGGCGAAATCCGGCCGGCGATCCTGGCAGGCATCAAGGCCCCTCGGTGGACCCCGCCGGCGACCCACGGTAGGCAACGGCGGATTGGGAGGGGGCCATGGGATAGGGGAGTACAACAAAGCGGGGTGTGTTTTTGGGGATATGTGTGGGAAACAAAGTGTGGGGAGGGTATACTCCTTGGGGAGGGGCACAAATACGACGAGTATGCCTGTGTGAGTTTATGAGGATTAAGCTGCGCAAAAACACAACCCCACTGTTGTGCAACACTAAGCACAGAAACTCACCCCCACCACCTTAGTGCACACCCCTATCCCCAGAAGGACAACCCACCTTTTTGCGCACACCTACATGCAGAAACACACACCTTTGGCAGCTAAGACAGCTTACTGAAGTAAGTCTATATCTCAATAACTGTGTATTGGTGTGCCTTGTTGATGTCTTCAGTGGCCTGAGTCAAGGCCAGCTCTTGTAGTCTTACAGATACATTTCATATCAGGAAAAAGGTCAATACAGATGGGACTTGAACATTTTACACAATCTTCACGTCCTGACCTCATGGTTTACCTTCTAACAACAAATTTTCTTCCTTGACAGCTTGCATGGCCAAATACTCTGCTGGGTGCATCTATTAATAGCCGTCTTATCATCATATCTGTAATCCTGCTCAAGCTGAAAAGTTGCAGAAAGACCTTAAAAGATACCTTACGAGGAAGATTGGTTTTGAGGCATAAGATGCAAAAAAGATATATTGTAAATGTTCTTACATATGGGAAGCATGATAACTGTCCTTTTGAATGTGCTTAGTCTTCAACAAGATTAAATTTCAGTCTGTTTCTTTCACTGAAGAGTCAGATTTTTGTCACCTCTATATCAGAATGTGATGTTAGCTTTTGGTATTTGGATATTAGTTGTTTTTTTGTTTCTTTGGTTTTTTGTCGTTACGTCTCTGAAGGGATGTAGCAACAAACCCAATGGAAGCTTAGCTTTGTTTTACAAAGCCTGTGTCTGTGGGGTTTTTTTTTGTTTCAGTTTTTAGTTAAGACTGCAACATCTCATTTGAACAAAGTTGAAATGTGTAGTGTAAGAGCATTGTTCAGTTTGGAGCATTCCAAATTGAATGGGAAATGCATGGGATCACTCTGAAAGGTGTGATGATTCCTAGAATAACTGATTCTGCTTAATAGTTGGGATAAAGATTTTTTACTGTATTTTTAAAACATAAGGACTGTGGGCTTGAATTATTGAAGGAAGTTTTTCAAGCTGTTACAACCTCATTGTCTGAATTATTTCATCTGCTTCTAGGACTTTCTATACATACTTTTCATGGGAGCTTTTTTTGTACGACCTACTGATTTATTATCCCTTGCCAGTGTCAATCCTGATGCTGGATTTGCAGTACAAATGTCCATGGAGGAAAGTCTTGTGAGACATCCTTGGTTTGTTTTCAAACAGCTCTTTTGTATACTTCCAGCAAAGGCAAATGCATTCAAATGAATTGACCACTGTTTGTTTTTAAGGTAATGTTTGTATAGCTCTTTGCACAGCCTTTTGTTGATCTTTTTAATTTAGGGGCATCTTGTCAAAGTTAGGGAACCTACTTGGCAGTTAGTCACATCCTATAAAACTTCATCAGCTCTATTTTGATGGAAAAAAATGAATTTATCTCAATTTCACATAATCTTGTTCAACAACTTTACTTCTAAGGCATATCATTGTTATAAGCAGTAACATATTTGACACTTAAGTTATCCCAAATTACAGAGCTATGAAAGTGGGGGATGCTACCGGGTAGGCATAAAGAATAGCAGCTACTTCTATTGTGGAGGATGCCACAAATTTTAGAGTGGCAACTACGTACGTCATCTGTACAGTCAAAATGCTTGGTGTGGACATTATCAAGTAGTTCATGTGATGAACCTGTGTTGATTATTCAGTTGAATACTTGAGAGCATTTCAGAATTGGAGACAGAAGTGAGAAATGGCATTACAGCAAAGTCCTGACTGGCGTGTTTTTACCAAGAGTGCATCTTGGACGAGAGGGGATGCACTGTAATGACTGAATTTGGATACCTTTTCCTACCAAGCAGTACTGTGTGATGATTTTACTTATTCTTTTATTAGGTGAACGTCAAATTCGTGTGCACACTTTGCTTGCCTGTGGTAAATTCGCTGGCTGATGTATATTGCAGGAGCAGATGTAAAAGCAGTTGTATGCCTCTTAGCAAACATGGGTGAGTTTCAAATAGCTTTCCACATGTTCTCTTTTAAAGTAGCAAATGAAGCCTGGCTATTCATTTTCCTGTTTATTTTTGTGTGCTTTAAAAAGAAAAAAATGGGGATGAGTACTTCTGACATCTCCACTTTCTGCGTTAGCTTTCTGTGCTTTCAACCTGCCATTGCTAGATTGAGGACTCTTGCTTATTCCCTATGCATAAGCCACAAGTGGATGTTTCATAGCTCGATCTCTGCTTGTGAATGGTATGGCTCCGTGCAGGATTTTCGTGGATGCCATGTTGTATATTAGCAGCCAAATTGAATTACAAAAAAGGAACAGTACTTCTGTATCTTGTCTCAAATACGCATTCAGTCCAGCAGGTGGCTTCCTCCAACCAAAAGATTCCCAGCTTTTTCTTAGCCGAGAAAGATGGAACTTCAGTTGCACAAACTGTTATGCTGTGGAAATGATGCGAGAACATGATTTTTGATTTTTTTTTGTCACAAGAATTGTTGCAAATCATCTTGGATGTACAATAGCGACTAGTTTAATCAGTAGCTAACCTACTTGCATAAGATTTAAAACATGATGTGTACATAGTCACCTGTTCATACTACAGTTTAAATCAAGTGTTACAACTCCTATTTTTAGGTTTTTTTTAAGCATTGGAAAAGGAAGCTGTGTATGGAAAATGAAACGAATGAGGTCAAATCTACTAACCTTTTTTATTCTTCTATTCCAACAGCAGTGGATCGCTCAGTTTCTCAGATGCAAGAGATGCCTTAGTTAATGCTCTTTGTCTGCGTATATGTCAACTGCTGCAGCAGTCCATGCTGATAGCAGCAAATTCCCTCAAGATGTTTCCCTTGTATGTTTGGGCTCATCTCAAACTGGTATGTATAAGCTAGTAGTAGTGACGTTTGATTCATTGTTCCATTGGAGGAATTGAGCAATGTCCTTTCCTATAATTATCAAAAGAGAGTTTTCCTTTTGGAACTTACAGGACAGAAACAAAAAATGCCCAAGCTTATTTGAACTGATTAGTGTCTGAATAGTTTTTTTTTTGTTTTTCCATGACTTTTTAAAATATATTTTGTTACTTGATTTTACAGTGAAAATCATAATATAGATTGGAGCAGCAATTCTTAGATTCTTTTGGCAACTGATTCAAGTTGCCCAAGGGGTTGTTGGAAGTCTCTCCTAAGTACTTCATTTTATTTTGTGAAGAAAAATCTACAGTTTTCAGTGCACGTGTTTGTATTTTCAGGTACTAAGAAGGAAAATTTAATTTCCATGGAAATGAAATGAAACATATTAAAGAAGCTGAAGTGAATAGTTTCAAGTTCACATAAAGTTCACTGCTTTTTGATTTTTTAATATCTTTTGTGTTAACAAAAATCCTACTTAAATATTAGGAGAGTTTACTGCAGGGTTTGATCTTCAACAGATCTCATAGCTTCAAGATATTTCGTGCTTGACAGTTGTGTTCATTTGTTCTTATTATAAACAAAGATTTATGCAAATTCTGTAAGAAATATGATCATAATCATTCATTTTCATTTGGCTCTCTGATGATTTTAGCCTCTAATATGCTGATTAGGACTTCTTAGCACTGACATAAGTAAAGCAAGTAATAGTGGGGAAAAAAAACAACCCCATTTAGGATCAGGAGAATCTGGGTAAAAGATAGCTTAGAGGTTTTAGCTTTATGAACACTAAGAAGAAACTAAATCTGGAAAAAGAGGACTTGCATCCACAGCTTTGGTGGAGAGCTGAATTTGCACATTGCTTGTAGGAATATTCTCCATTCAATCAGAAGACGGTGCTTTCTCTGCTGTGTTGTTACCAAGAGAATAGTCTGATCAGTTGCTTCTAGGGGAGAGCGGAAAAATCCAATAGGATGGAGAGTTACAAAAGAAATCTTTCTTCTATAAGAGCCTGTTTCCTGCTATGAGATACGGAAGTATATTTCCATCCCAGAGCTTTTCCTTACCATTTCATCTTTGCTAATATAAAATCAGATTCCATCTTACTATCCACTTGAGTATCATTTTTGAACCCTGAACCCTGCTGGGCTCTCGTCTTCCTGTGTCATTGTGTCAGTGAATTTCAAAGGCCAGTACCACTCATAAAGCACGAAAATGTGAAATGCTGCTCCCACCACATCAACATTTTGCACAAAGTGGGGGATTTTTTTCATCTTTCTTTCTCATCACTAAGGAGGGAGAATGGATAAAGTTTTTAAAGGTATTCAACTTGTATTTAATTGGGAATTTTCTAGCATACTATGTGCAACATCAACTAATTTCTGCAGGTATTTTGAAATGCCTATCAAATTTTGCTTCAATGAAACTTGCTTATGATACTTTGCTCTTGAACAGTAAATCTGTTGTTCCTTCAATTCTTATGGCAGCACAATCACTATTTTAATTCTTTCCCGTGTAACTTTTTCACCAAAGGTGGTCCAACAGCTTGGTCCAGCTACGGATTTGTATAACAAGTTGGCATTGGACTGGTCAGGCCAACAGACTGCTGTGGATTTATTTCTCTGAAGTTCACAATATTCTGATCTAGCTTCTCTTGGTAAGGAGTTGTCTGTCTTTGAAAAGCACAGGCTGCTTCAGGAATTCTTTGATCTTGTAAGTCTTTATGCACTCTTGTAAATGCAGCTAATACTGCATAGGAATTGACTTAGAAGTTGGTATCAGTAAAGACCAGGGGTATTGCGTTGGTGCTATCAAAGACAATTTATTCTGAGATTTCAGTTTGAAACTAGAAAGTACTCTTCTGCTTGAGAATAGAAAACAGGTAGATGGCAGGAAACAAATCAAGTTTAATCATAGGAGGAGAACACAGTTCTCACCTTTCAGTATTAAACTAGGATTTGTCTCTGTGCACACTCTTAGTTTTATGTCTACGTCATTAAATATGCAAGCACTCCGTGCTACCTTGGGCAGCTAAGACAGGTTATTGGAGTAAGTGTATATTGAGATAACTGTGTATTGGAGTGCCTTGTTTGATGTCTTCAGTGGCCTGAGTCAAGGCCAGCTCTTGTCGTCTCACAGATGCAGTTCATATCAGGAAAAAGCTCAACATAGATGGGACTTGAAGAACATTATACACAGTCTTCACGTCCTGACCTCAAGGTGTTTGCTGTCTAGCACTGTTAGTCAAACAAAGTCATCCTGTCTTTGATAATGTCTCTTACCACAGGAGCCATGATTTCATTCAAGATTTTATTGCACTGAGGATTAATGAGATTGGATTAAGATAATTTGAAATATTACTTACAATTTTTAAGGGAATTTTTAATAGGCATCGTAATTGCTACATGAAAATGGTCTAAAAAAGATAGAATGAAAGATGAGAGAGTATCTAGGCTTTTGAAGCTTTCTGCACTGGACTGTACAATAATGTTCTCCGTAAAATGTATTACGTACCTTTTGTTACAGTTTTTCCATGGTTTCTTTTCAGCAATTACCAGGAATAACATCAAGCATGATAGTGAGATGCAGATCCTGCAGGACATATATCAACCCTTTTGTTTCTTTCATTGATCAAAGGAGGTGGAAATGCAATCCATGCTACAGAGTTAATGAGGGTAAATTTTGTAACAGAAGATGCTTGCATTAATATCTCTTTCGAGTATTTGCATCATATCCGTCCATGGGGTACTCCAAATGGATGCTAAAATGATAGTATAGTTCTTAATGTGTTCTTTAAATCTCTAGGTTTTAAGTCAGACATAGCGTGCATTTCCTGAAGGAATAGGTCTTTTTGCAATTCCGTGGCAGACAGAGAGGATGTAATCAAATCACCCTGATTAGTTCTCTAATAAAATGCACTTAATCCATCAACTTCTGTTGCAATATGAAAATGGTAGGATGCTGAGAGCTAATGTCTGCAATCTAAGCCTGATATTATCATAA
Organism: Stictonetta naevosa; assembly: GCA_011074415.1. Classification (NCBI taxonomy): domain Eukaryota; kingdom Metazoa; phylum Chordata; class Aves; order Anseriformes; family Anatidae; genus Stictonetta; species Stictonetta naevosa. The sequence continues at coordinate 13,628 of JAACYO010020213.1, forward strand.
ACAATACAGATTGAAGGTTCTGGTGAAATACTCTTCTGCATTAGTTTTAAATTTGGAGTTAGATTACTACTGAAAAGAAAGCTTTTTTTGTTTCTACCTATTTACCTTTGATGTTATGTGGGATACTTGAAATGTTATATATCCTAATCTGAATTATTTTTCTTTAATTAATTGCAATGTCTGCATTAGTTTAGATTCCATAATGGTTTTTGGTTGGTGGCAAACATAAATTTGGGAAACTTTGTTTTGTAGTTCCTGAAGAATTTAGGAATAATCCTCTGACACGATCTTCCGGAGAGCCGCACAAACGTCCAGAGCTCCAAAATTCTACAGTGGAATTCATTGCTTCCTCTGACTACATGGGAAAAAAAAAAAAAAAAAAAAAAAAAGAGTATTCATGGGGATTTTCCACAAAATTGCACGTTAATATAAATTAACATTGCATATTACTCCAGTGGTACAGATTAATTTTCCCATGAAGGTCCTCTAAGCCCAAAGAAAAGTTCATATTTGAATTCTGGCAAAAGTATATATTGAGAAATTTGTCAGTTAAAGGCAATTACAATGTATGGAGCTGTCCTGTGCAGTTTAACATTGTATAGTCTGTTTGGAGTCTGATGCTATCTAGTTTCTGGGTCTTTCCCACATTATGAAGAGGTTTTGAAAGACCTGTAGTGAAATAATGAAAGAATTAAGATGGGTTCAAGTTTTGAGTTAGTAAGCTCACAAACATGATCCTAACTAGGAATCAACCTAGAATTGCTGGGGTAGTATCCTTGTTAGAAGGATAAACAAGGCTTGGAAAGAGGTCCTGTTCATAATGACACTATAACCACAGCAAAAATAAATT
>MU011862.1:0-11499 GCA_011074415.1 Stictonetta naevosa
ACTCCACACTCGCTTTGTACAAAAGTACATCTCAATCACACTTCACATAAGAGTCTTGCCCAACCCCCAAGGCAATACTTAATATTTCTTACCTTGCCCTGTGCACAGAGTTACTGGGTCAGTTCTCAAAACCAGAATGCCTGCCTTCCTTTCTTCACCAATTCTTCACCGATCCTGCATTCTTAACCAGTCTCGGTTCCTTTGTCAGCTCTCTGCAGAACCACTATCACTGATGCACAGGACCACTGAAATCAGCAGGGTATGACTTCCTGCTGCGGGGGTAACGGGGCTCCCCAGAAGGCGACTGGATCCCGGACGAGCCCCCAATTTGTGAGAAACACTCTTCAGCCAATTAAGGTTAAGTAATGAGTCTGCATATATATGTGCATTATAAAAACCTTTTAGATGATTTTATGATTAAATAAACACTAGAGCATCAACATTCACTTTGTTTTTTTTGTTACACTTTCTGTATGATGACTAGAATTTAATAGCTCTTGAGACAATCTTTACAGAATGTTGAATGTGTGAGCTCTTTATCACATTGCTTTGTGTAGAATACTTGTGTTCGTACTCTGATGTGGTGTTCAGCCAATCCTTGCTTTTGTTATTCTGAGAAACACTCTGTAGCCAATAACATAGGCTCAGGCAAGGATCTCAGTGAAGTAGCATTTTTATTCCCGATTGCAATGGCAGGCATCCTGCAAGCAGGTGCACACAGCTGAAGTGTAGCATACCCCTATATTCCCTATTAACTAATGCTTGATTCCTCCCGTTTCCTCATTGGCTGAGTACTACAGGTTCACAACCTACCCAACACTTGTTTCTATGCCCTGTGTGTATAGTTTTATTTGAACAACATTTAATTTCTCTCCCTCCTTTTTTCCTTTTTTTTTTTTTTTTAAACCAGAGGAGCCTATAAATTCATAGCTTCTTGAGCTTCTTGTTCTTGCTGATTCCACAACTGCTTGTCTTGTTTTTCTTAGCAATCCTCCTCATTTTGGGACAGTGGGACCTTCCATTGTCCCTTTATCTGCTTAACTTACCCCCCACTCTTATGCCTGCACAATCCCTTTTGTATGTGATAAATGATTAAGTCCCAAATAGGATTTTAATCAAAAGTTTGTGATTTATTAAGTGAATAGAGGCAAGCAAACAGTGCTGGGTGCGCCGGGAGTCTCTGCTCCACCAAGATGCACATCTATTACATCAGGTGGCTGATTTTTATGTTACTAAACTAATACATATTTATCACTATTCCTAGAAAAGGCAGGGTTATTATAATTAGTTTTCGGAATCCAAACCCTCTCCGGATGCATGCGTATCAGTCTCTGGTGGTCTTTCTGGGGGTCTCTTGTTCTGAAGGCTCGTAGTCTTCCTCCCAGGTTTTGTCTTTTGGTCGTCCTTCAACTCTCCCTTTCTCCTTATTTGGTGGATCTCTTTGCCAGACATCAGAGGCTTGGGCAGCGTCTCATGCAGAAGTCAGCAGTTCCCAAAAAAAACCCTTCTTGGTCCTCTTATCTCCCAGACTCGAGTCTCAGTGTTCGTCCTTCAAACCCTCTATTTACACGAATTGCTGGACCCTTCTTTTGCATGATACAAGAACTATGTACATTAATCACTCTGTTTTTCTTAGAAAGTTACATTTCATCATGCGGCCCTAGCATTGTTTCATACTGACACGAATCAAAGGAACACATTTCACAATATGTTCCAGTGGTATATGATGTACATGAAATATACTTGTTAGCAGATTTTACAGGTGGTAATCCTGGGCCTGATCACTAGAGAAAATCGGTAATTTAACAGCCAAAATACTTGGGTTTACCAATGAGAGACAAGGGTTTGACAAGTAAAGGACTGGTGGCAGATATCACTGGAGGAGCTTTGCCTGTTGAGGAGCTACATGCCTGTTGAAGTGCAAAAGTAGGCCAGCAAGATTTGGCAGTTAAATTAAATAATTAAGTAATTAGTAATTAAATTAACCTTATCTCAGCAGGTGAGCTTTTTTTTTTAATTTTATTTTCTTTCCAGCATACTTTCTTCTCCCCTGCCTCTTCTTTTGAGGAGGGGTAGTGAGAGAGTGGTTGTGGAAGCGTTTAGCTGCCTACCAGGATAAAACCACAACAGTCCTTTTTGGCACCCAACGTGGGGCCTGAAGGTTTGAGATAACAGTAGATTTGCCCAGAGCACATTAGATGGAACTTATAATTATTATATCTATTTAACAGTTACTTGTTGCAATGTTTACTGATTTGCTCTCAATGTTGTTTTTTGTGATGCTGTTTTATGTGATCTGTGTCATGTTCCCTCTTTTGCTATATATCTGTGGTGGTTTTACTCAGCTGGGAAGCTGAGCTCTACCACAGCTGCTCTCTCACTTCCCCCTCCTCAAAGGGAAAGGGGGAGAAAATCCAATGAAAAGGGCTCAAGGGTTGAAATAAGGACAGGGAGATCACTCAACAATTATTGTCATGGGAAAACAGACTCAGCATAGGGAGATTAATGAAATTTATTACCTATTACTAACAAGCTAAAGCAGTGAGAAACAAACAACAACAACAACAACAAAACTAAAAACACCTTCCCCCCATCCACCCTCTTCTACATCCTCCCCCCGAGCAGTGCAGGGGAACGGGGAATGGGGGTTGCAATCAGTCTGTAATACTTCATCTCCACCACTCCTTCTCGGTCTCTCTCTTCCCCTGCTCCAACGTGGGGTCCCTCCCATGGGATACAGTTCTTCCCAAACTGATCCTGCATGGGCTTCCCACAGGCAGCAGCTCCACAAGAAATGCTCCAAATATGGGTCTGTACCATGAAGTCCATCCATCAGAAGCGAACTTCTCCAGTGTGGGTCCCCCATAGGCGGCAGCTCCTGTCAGATCACCGGCTCCTGCATGGGCTCCTCTCCACTGGCTACAGGTCTGGCCCAAAGTCTGCTCCGGCGGGGGCTTTCCATAGGCCGTAGCCTCCTTCAGGTCAGATGCTGAAGGAGGCTGGAACTGTCCCTTATCTAACATGGGGCAGCTTCTGCACTCTTCTCACAGAGGCCACCCCTGCAGCCCCCCTCTACCAAAACCTTGCCATGTAAACCCAATACAGTATCAGGTTTGAGAGCTTGTTAAAGGCTGTGTTTGGCTTTTTCATTCTGCTGTGCTGTAAAACACTGGCCTTGAGCCTAATTTGGGCCCTGCATTGCTGTCATCCCTATACTTCAGAAACCATCTCTTATAGACAATTAACAAATACACTTTCTCCCTTTCCTTCCATGGGAGCCAATTGGGGGAGCAAATAAGAAATGGTAACTACCCCTTATTTTTCTACAGGCCAGGTGCAATAGCTCTTGAGTACTTTGAACGACCTTGGGTAACCAACATATACCTATTGCTATGTCTCCAAAATGTGTTTCCAGTTTTCCCTAAAGTTAAATAACTATTTAAGAATACTAGTCGGGGATTTGCCCCAAGGCAGTGAGGTCATGGGTTGCAAGGTGTGCAGGAGGATATGGGCAGGCACCTAGAACAGTGAGCACCTCCAGTGCTTTGGGTCTCCACCCTTGAACAAGGGCAGAATACTAAAGAGCTGATAGAATGTTTGAAAGAACTGTGCCCTGACCCTGGCAATGATAGAGAGACAAAAATCACTGCTATGTGCTGAGGCCTGCACTATGCCTACCAAGCACTATTCAACACTATTAAGTACCCTCAAGGGAAAGAGAAGGTCTCTGTATAGAACAACAAAACAACAGATACTGTGCTAAACCAGAGAGCCAAGCCTTGACGATATAAGTCAACCCTATAGCTAAGAAGAAACAATGGAAGCAGAAGTTAGCTCGTTTAGTAATCATAGAATCATAGAACAGCTTGGGTTAGAAGGGGCCTTAAAGATCATCTAGTTCCAACCCCCCCGCCATGGGGGGGGGGGGGGGGTGCAGTTGCCCCAGATCAGTTTGCCCAGGGCCCCATACAACCTGGCCTTGAACACCTCCAGGGATGGGGCATCCACAACTTCTCCGGGTAACGTGTTCCCATCTCTGTCCTTTGAGAACAGTCTCTTGGAGAATATTATCATCTACATTCTCTTTTTTTTTTCTTCTCTCCAAGTCAGTTTGTAGATGATATCAGGAATGGTATCTCCCCCTTCTTTCCCTAAGAAATGGAATAATTACAGTATCTTTTGAGTATTTTGAACATTCATGGGTAACCAATATACTTCTATTGCTAGGTCTCCAGAATGTGTTTCTGTTTTTTCCTCAGGTTAGTTAAGAATAATTTGAAGTCACTGTGTAATTGTACTGGGTCTGGCTGGGATGGAGTTAACTTTCCCTGCAGTAGCCCATACAGTGCTGTACTCTGCACTTGTAGCTAGAACAGCAGTGGTATAACACCAGTGTTTTGTCTACTGCTGAGCAATACTGGCAGAGCATCAGGACTCCTTCCAACCCCCCAAGAGCCAGCAGGCTGGGGAGGTGGGGAGGGGACACTGCCAGGTCAGCTGACCTAAACTGACCAGAAGGATATTTCACACTGTATGATATCACACTCAACAATAAAAGCTGGGAAGGGGAAAGGAGAAGGGTGGACTATCGTTATGAAGATGTTTGTCCTCTCAAACAACTGCTACACATATTGAGGCCCTGCTTCCAAGGACGTGGCCAAATGTCCTGGTTTCAGCTAGGATAGAGCTAATTTTCCTCCTAGTAGCTGGTAGGGTGCTATATTTTGGATTTAGAATGAGAAGAATGTTGATAACACACTGATGTTTTAATTGTTGCAGAGCAGTGCTTACACTAAGCCAAGGACTTTACAGCTTCTCACTCTGTCCTGACAGCGGGAAGGCTGGGGGTGCAGCAGGAGCTGGGAGGGGACAGACCCAGGACAGCTGACCCAAACTGGCCAAAGGGGTATTCCATGCCATCTGACGTCATGCTCAACAATATATAGGGATGGCTAGTCGGGGTGGGGGGGCTGGCTGCTCGGGGATAGTCTGGACAGCGGTTAGTGGGTGGTGAGCAATTCCACTGTGCATCACTTGTATCGTACACATTATTATTAGTAGTACTATTATCATTATTCATTTTTTTTCTGTCCTAATAAACTGTCTCTATCTCAACCCACAGGCTTCATTTTCCTGATTCCCCATCCCAGAGAGGGAGGGAGGAGGGGTAGTGAGAGAGTGGTTGTGGAAGCGTTTAGCTGCCTACCAGGATAAAACCACAACAGTCCTTTTTGGCACCCAACATGGGGCTCGAAGGGTTGAGATAAAAACAGATCTGACCAGAGCATGTTAAAACAATATTCTTATAATCATTGCATCAGTTTAATAGTTGCTAATCACAATCTCGATTTTTGTGACCTCAAGTCTGCTGTGCCTGCTTTTTGAACTGAGTTATATAGCACATTACTTACTGTATGTATTCCCTGACATGTTGCTTATCACTGCTGGGGGTTGGTACAGGGTTATTATTTTGCTGTACTGTGTAACACTGGTTTACGATATGATAAAATTACCTGCCATGAGATTAATCTGGTATTTGTACCCAGCATTGCCGTCAATTCCATACTTTGGGAACCCTACCTCAGAAACTATTAGCAATTACACCTTTCACACTTTTTCTTCAGGGAGCCAATCTATGGAGGGGTCAGGGGAAGATGTTTTTTCTCACTTGTTCACTCTCCCTTTCTTCTCCTCCAGGCGACTTATGGTAGCTTTCCAAAACTTCGAATATCCTTGGGATGTTCAGACCAGCATGTTCTTATTGTTATGTCTACTGAATGTGCTTCAGGTCTTGTCTAAGGTTAAACAAATACTTAAGAGTGTCATCCAGAGATCTGTCCTGAGGCAGGATAGTTATGAGTGGCAGGGAGAGTGGGAGGATATGGGCAGGCATCTAGAGCAGTGGTCACCTCCAGTGCTTTGGAAATTTACCCCTGAACAACTGAAAAATCCTAAAAAACTGGTGGAGTGCTTGAAAAAGGTGTGTCATCACCCTGGCAGTACCAGACATACAGAAATCACTGCAACGTGCTGGGGCTTGGCCTATGCTTACCGAGCTGCATTCAATGCCACTATAACCCCAGTGACAGACCCGGCGGCCACTTCAACCTCTGAGACAGGCCCAGCAGCCACTCCAAGCCCTAAAATGGGCCCCAGGGCTGAGCCAGGGAAACAAACTATACCAGTGTCGGTTGCACCTGTAATCAAGATGAAGAAATGGTTTAGAGAGTCAGATCGTTTAGAACGCAGTGAAACTCCTGCTAAGACTAGGTATGGAGAAGACGAGACCGGGCCATCAGAGGAACAGGAGGATGAAGATGAAGATGTCGCAAAAACAACAATAACTACCCAAAACCTATACCAGCATGAGCTACAAGATGTGTGAAAAGATTTCGGTCGTTATGTAGGTGAGCACCTTGTCACCTGGCTGCTCCGGTGCTGGGACACCGGAGCCAATAGTCTGGAATTAGAGGGCAGAGAAGCCAGGCAGCTGGGATCCCTTGCTAGAGATGCAGGCATTGACAAAGCAATTGGAGATGGAGTACGACCTTACAGCCTCTGAAGGTGTCTCCTGTCAGCTGTGAGGGAAAGGTATCCCTTCAAGGAAGAACGTGTATGTCTGCCAGGCAAGTAAACCACTATGGAGAAGGGAATCCAATACGTGAGGGAATTAGCTGTATGGGAGTTTAATTATACGGACTGTTGTGGTTTAACCCAGCCGGCAGCTAAGCACCACACAGCTGTTCGATCACCCTCCCCCCTCCCACTCTGGGATGGGGGAGAGAATCAGGAAAATGAACCCTGTGGGTTGAGATACAAACAGTTTATTAGGACAGAAAAGAAAAGAAAAGAAAAAAGAAAAAAGAAAAAAAAAGAAAAGGAAAAGAAAAAAAAGAAAATAAAAGAAAAGAAAATAATAATGATAATGATATTGATAATGTTATGGTTATTATAATGATAATAGTACTACTAATAATAGTACTACTACTAATAATGTGTGAAGCTAAAAAGTGATGCAGAATGCAATTGCTCACCACCTGCTGACCGATGCCCAGCTTATCCCCGAGCAGCCGGTCCCCCCACCCCTGCCAGCTCCCCCATATTAATTGTTCAGCATGACGTCAGATGGTATGGAATACCCCTTTGGCCAGTTTGGGTCACCTGTCCTGGGTCTTACCCTCCCAGCTCCTGCTGCACCCCTAGCCTGCCCGCTGTCAGGACAGAGCGAGAAGCTGACAAGTCCTTGGCTTAGTGTAAGCACTGCTCTGCAACAATTAAAACACCACTGTGTTATCAACATTCTTCTCATCCTAAATCTCAAACATAGCACCCTACCAGCTACTAGGAGAAAAATTAACTCTATTCTAGCTAAAACCAGGACACCAAACATTGCTTGTTGATGGGAAGTAGAGTATATATTTCTTTTTTTTCCCTCTGTGCTTCTGTGTGACCCCCTCTTCTTTTCCCTTTAATTAAATTATCCTTATCTCAACCCATGAGCCTTTTTTTTTCATTTGAGAATACTTTCTTCTCCCCTTCCCCTTCTTCTTTTGATGAGGGGGAGTGAGACAACGGTTGTGGCGGTGTTTAGCTGGCCAGCAGGGTAAAACCACTGCAGTCTGTTTTATGGCAAAACCGGCTTTCAAAAAGATTTGGACTATTCTCTTCCCTTTCTCAAATATTTCTGCAATGATGCCCAACACAATGATGTCATCAATGTATTGCAGGTGTTCAGAAGCTTCATTCTCTTACAGGGCGGTCTGGATCAGCCCATGGCAAATGTTAGGGATGTGTTTCCATCCCTGGGGCAGCCAATTACAGCTGTACTGGATGCTCCTCTAAGTGAAAGCAAACTGTGGCCTGCACTATGCTGTCAAAGGTATGGAGAAAAATGCATTAGTGATATCACTTTTGGCATACCGCTTGGCTGCCTTTGACTCCAGTTCTAGCATGTTCAGCAACTGCAGCACTCAGCGATGGTGTGACTACATTCATGCCAGCACACTGGCAGGAATGAATTTGAAAGGCCATGATAGTCCACTGCCTCCACTCTCCATTGGACTTTTGCACTGGCCATATGGGACTATTAAAGGATGAGTGAGTCTTGCTGATCACTCCTTGGCTCTCCAGGTAATGAATCAGCTTATGGATGGGAATCAGGGAGTGTCGGTTGGTGGAATATTGCTGCCGGTGCACCACTGTGGTAGCAGTTGGCACCTGCTATTCTTCAGCTGTGAGCAACCCCACAACAGAATGATCCTCAAAAGAGACCAGGTGAGGTAGACAGCTGCTTCATCTTCTCCATACTTAAGGCAGCTATGCCGAAAGCCCAGTGGTACCTTTTTGGGACCTTGAAGTACCCTCTTCTCCAGCATGACTAATTCCCTCAGGTACTAGATACCTCTCTCCATGGTGGTCGACTTGCCTGGGCGACATACAACATCTTCCCTTCAGGATACATTTCCTTCACACCTGTAGTGGGTTTACGTGGCAAGGTTTTGGTAGCAGGGGGCCATAGGGGTGGCTTCTGTGAGAAGGATCTAGAAGCTACCCATGTTTGGTTAGGGCCCCACTGATGACCAGAGCTGAGCCAATAAGTGATGTTGTTTTGCGCCTCTGTGAGAACATATTTAAGACAGGGAAAAAAAAATGCTGCGACACACAGCAGCTGGGAGAGTGAGAGGAGTGAGGAACAGCCTTGCAGGTGCCAAGGTCAGTGAAGAAGGAGGGGGAGAGGTGCTCCAGGTGCCAAAGCAGAAGTCCCCTGTGGCCTGTGGTGAGGACCATGGTGAACCAGGTTGTCCTCCTGCAGCCTATGGAGTACCACGGTGGAGCAGGGTTCCACGCTGCAGCCAATGGAGGAGACCACGGTGGAGCAGGTGGACCTTCACCGATGGAGACTGGGGCCTGTGGAAGACCCCTGCTGGAGCAGATGCCAGGCTGGACCTGTAGCCCGTGGAGAGGAGACCACGCAGGAGCAGGTGACCTGGCAGGAGCTGCGGCCCATGCGGGATCCAGGTTGGAGCAGTTTGCTCCTGAGGGATGGACCCCGTGGTATGGACCCATATCTGGAGCAGTTCTTGAAGAGCTGCTGCCTGTGGGAAGCCCACTCAGGATCAGTTCAGCAAGGACTGCATCCTGTGGGAGGGACCCCACAGCACAGGGGATGAGAGTGACCGAGAAGGAGCGGCAGAGACAAAGTGCTATAGACTGACCATAACCCCCCTTCCCCTGCGCCGCTCGAGGGGAGGAGGTGGAAGAGGGCGGATGGGGGGAAGGTGCTTTTGGTTTCTTTCCTTTGTTTCTCACTTCTCTAGCTTGTTAGTAATAAGCAATAAATCTTACTGTCTCCCTACTCTGAGTCTGTTTTGCCCGTCACGACAATTACTGCGTGATCTCCCTGTCCTTATCTCAACCCTTGAGCCCTCTTCATCATATTTTCTCCCCGTTCCTCTTTGAGGAGGGGGAGTGAGAGAGCGGTTGTGGTGGAGCTCGGCTGCTCACTTGAGTAAAACCACCACAACACCTGACAGGAGTCACCTCCAGAGACTAAGGACTTGTGCTCCTCTCCCAATCACTTCATCAATGCCCCCTTCCCTAGAGAGGGATCTCAGCTGTTGGACTTCCTTGCCTTCCAGTTCCTGGCTTCTGGCCTCCTTACCCCAGCATCAGAGTAGCCACCTGACAATGTAGCCTCCTGGACGATGGCTGAAATCTTTTGCATATTTTGCAGCTCACTCAGGGATAGGAATTGGGTGGTTTCTGACTCACTTATTTTCTTACTCCTCCTCTTCTTGTGATGGCCATACTGCAGAGAAGTCTGCCTCTTCTGTTGCTTCCTCCTGTTCCCTCTTAGGAGAAGCTTCTTCTATTACTAAATGAGCTGGTGTCCTGGTTTCAGTTAGGATAGAGTTAATTTTCCTCCTAGTAGCTGGGCTGGCTTCTGCTTCCATTGTTTCTTCTTGACTATAGCAGCAACTGATACCACCGAGGGTCGGCTCTCTCCCACCAGCCATCTCCTCCCCCCTAATTATTGCTGAGCATAATGTATGGAATATTCCTTTGGTCTGTGTGCATCAGCTGTCCTGGTTGTGTCCCTTCCTGGCTTCTTGTGCTCCCCCAGCCTATTCATTGGCATGGCAACATGAGAAGCAAAAAAGTCCTCGGCTTAGTGTAAGCCCTGCTCTGCAACAACTAAAACATGGGTGGGTTATCAGCACTATTTTCATCCTAAACTAAAACACAGCATCCTACCAGCTACTAGGAAGAAAACTAATTCTACCCCAGCCAAAATCAGGACAAGGTGTTAAAGAATTTCTGTGATCATGGCTTAAATGACCAAGCTTTCTTGAATTCAGTATTGGATGTCTACAGGAACAATACGTTTATTTGACTGTCATTCATCTACGCATAAATATATAAGGTATCATCTTTTTCACATACAACCAGAAAGTAATATGGTGATTTCTGACTTTTATCTGTTCTCTAGAAAGATATTCATTGTGACTGTCTACCATGGGAGCCTTACATGAAAACTTTTCTATGCAAGCCTTTATCATTCTGATTGACACAAGTTTCCAAGTATTCACTAACACCTGTTTCAACCATGTTCAGTGAAGGCAGGGGATTCTTTATGCAGCACTTCTCTAACTATTCTCTAGACTGCTTCCGTGGGGTGTTATAAAAAGAGACATCCCATAGCTCATGAAAGGCTTGAAGGCCAGGTGTTTTGGGTTGCTCAGTGTCCTGGTTTCAGTTAGGACAGAGTTAATTTTCCTCCCAGTAGCTGGTAGGGTGCTATGTTTTGGATTAGAATGAGAAGAGTGCTGATAACATGCTGATGTTTTAATTGCAGCAGGAGCTGGGAGGGGACAGACCCAGGACAACTGACCCCAACTAGCCAAAGGGGTATTCCATACCATCTGACGTCATGCTCAACAATATATAGGGGTGGCTAGCCGGGGTGGGGGGCCAGCTGCTCGGGGATGGGCTGGGCATCGGTCAGCGGGTGGTGAGCAATTGCATTTGTGCATCACTTGTTATTTACTTATTATTATTATTATTATATTTTCTGTCCCTAATAAACTGTCTCTATCTCAACTCACAGGCTTCAGTTTTTCTCGTTTCTCTTCCCCATCCCAGAGAGGGAGGGGGAAGGGTGAGCGAACGGCTGTGTGGTGTTTAGTTGCCGGCCAGGTTAAACCACAACAGCCTTTTTTGGTGCCCAACGTGGGGCTCGAAGGGTTGAGATAACGACAGATCTCACTAGAGTATATTAGAACAAGGTTCTGATGAGCATTATATCAGTTTGGGATTTACTAATCACAATGCCGATTTTTTGTGATCTCAAGTCTGCTGTGTCTGTTTTCCGAATTGAGTTATATAGCACATTACTTAGTGCGAGTTATGGTAGCTTTCCAAAACTTCGAATATCCTTGGGATGTTCAGACCAGTATGTTCTCATTGTTATGTCTCCTGAATGCACTTCAGGTTTTGTCT
>MU011862.1:45280-59075 GCA_011074415.1 Stictonetta naevosa
TATCTCAACCTACAGGCTTTCATTTCTTTCTAATTCTCTCCCCCATCCCAGAGAGGGAGAGGGGAAGGTGAGCGAATGGCTGTGTGGTGCTTAGCTGCTGGCTGGGTTAAACCACAACAGCATGTCATCAGGAGTTATATGGGTTTAGTTTCATCAGGTGGCCTTGAACCTGCTCTTTGCTTACAGTGGGAGGGACTTTGCTCCCTCAGCCCTCACCTACAGGTTCAGGGAAATGAGACATGCGAAGCCTGACTGGCAGTGAAGAGTGAGACAAAGAAGTTGTTGAGTACCTCACCTTCTCCATGTCTGTCATTACCAGTTCTCCCTTCTCGTTTATCAGAGGGAGTATATTCTCCTTGGTATATTATATAATATATATATATTCTCCTAGTAATTTTCTAAGCTATATACCTGTAGAATCCCTTCCTGTTATTCTTTGCATCCCTTGCCAAGCTCAGTTCTATCTTTGCCTTGGTTTTCCTGATCCCATCCCTGCACATCCGGACCGCATCCCTGTACTCTTCCCAGGCCCCGTGTCCCTGCTTCCACTGCCTGTGTATTTCCTTCTTGCGCCTCAGTCTGACCAGCAGGTCCTTGCACAGCCATGCCAGTTTTCTGCCCTCCCTGCCTGCTTTCTTACACAGGGGGGTGGAGAGTTCTTGAGCTCTAAGGAAAACATCCTTAAAGAGTTGCCAGATCTGTTCAGCTCCTTTGTCCCTAAGGACAGTGTTCCAGGGGATCTCATCCGCTAGGTCTTTAAATAGCTTGAAGTTTGCTCTTCAGAACTTCAGGGTCTTGACTCTGCTCTTCGCCAGGCCCATATTCCTCAAGAATTGGAGGCAGTCCAGACTGCCTCCAATCTTAACCTCTTTAATGAGCTCATTTAATGAGCATTGGTAAGCACCAGGTCCAGTAATGCTTCTCCTCTGGTTGGTTTATGTAATACCTGGACCAGGAAGTTATCCTCAACGTACTCTAGGAATCTCCTGGATTGCTTACAGCCTGCTGTGTAGCTTTTCTAGCAGACATCCGGGTGAAGTCTCCCATCAGGATGGGAGTGTGTGACCATGATGCATCTTGTAGTTGAAGCAAGGCCTTATCAACAGGCTCCTTGTGATCTATTGCAGGTGGCCTGTAGTAGACCCCAGCCACAGGGTGTCCTTTATTGGTGTGGTCCTTAACTTTCACCCACAAGCTCTCAGCTTGTCTGTGGCTGTTTCTCAAAGGCATCTCTTCGCAATCAATCCATTCCCTAACATAGAGGGCAGCACCCCTGCCTGTCCTTCCCAGTTATGTGATCTGTCCCACCACATTTCTGTGATAGCAATCAGGTCATATTTTTCTAATTGCATCGTTTCCAACTCCTCCTGCTTGCTTCCCATGCTGCATGCACTGGTGTAGAGGCACTTCAGCTGGATTATCGGTCGCATTACCTTTTCAGAGAAACCCTTCCTAATTGCTTTGGGACAGTTTGCAAGTATTTCCCTGTAGTTTCCTAAAGTGACAATGTTCCTAGGTTTGCTTCCATCACTCAGAGGTACATCCCCTACCCCCTACCCCCATCTAGTTTGAAGCCTTGCTAATAAGGCCAGCCAGCTTACTACCCAGAACACTCTTGCCCCACCTAGTCAGGTGCACCCCATCTGGTGTCAGCATGCCTGGTCTCTCAAAAGTATGTCCAAGATTGTAGAACCCAAAACCTTGAGCATGGCACTAGTCACTTAGCTAATCATTCACTCGGTCTGTTCATCTCCTTCTTCTTGTGTCCCAGACACCAACTGGGATGATGGAGGAGAACACTACTTGCGCTCCCGATTCCTTCAACATCTTTCCGAGGGACATAAAGTCCCTTTTGATATTTCAGAGTCTCTTTATTGCAGCCTCATTTTATTCTTCAATGAAAGAGTAGGAATGGGTGGTAGTTTTCAAGCTCCACCAGGCTTGGTAGCCTCTTCGTAATATCAGGAATGCGGGCCCAAGGCAGGCAGAAAACCTCTCTGGAGAGATTATTTGGATGGCAAATGGGTGCCTCAATGCCTCTCAGAGAGGAGTCTCCAATTACTAACACCCTTCGTGCTTTTTTTGTGGCACTGGTTCTGATACAGGTGGTTGACGGAGACAACTTTATATGGTTGCCCTTTCCGAGGTCTTTACCATTACTCACAGTCTTCTCTTTCCAGCTGTAGAGCATCGTGGCTGTTGCGTAGGGACACTTCAGTGGCAAGGGGGAGACTCCTCCTCCTGCTCCTAGCAGAGACAAGGATCCAATCTCCCTTGTCTTGTGAGTTGTTCAAGTTTGTTGGTTCAGGCCTGGAAGTTTGTTTGCCTTCCCCTTGCCAGGACTTAAAGCAAGGCTGTTGCTTGGCCCGTGTCAGCACATAATACCATTTATCAATCTCCTACTCAGATTCCTGGATGCTATGTTGCCTGGTGAGCTCCTCTTGTAACAGAGCCACCCGTTTAAAAAGTTCATCCATCTGGGCACGCTTGCACCCATGACACCCACCTCTGCTTTCAGGACCTAGGGGGACTTCCAGATTCTGGAGTGACCTGGAACTGAAGGTCTGGGCAGCTCTTTGGGTCCTCGAGAGGTCTGTGTAGGCATCTGCCTGGGAAGATTGCAGCCCCTCCATCTGGGTTTTCATCCTCAGCCCGACAGGCATGGTGGGTAGACACCATTTTTGTTTCAGTAGAAGGCTCCCTTCTCTGTTGCTCCCAGAATAGAAAGTGACCCACCTTCTGCCCTCCCTGCGCACTCTCCCGTGTAAACTGCTGTGCCATTCCCTGGCTGATGTGCCATACCCTGTTTGCCCACGCTCCCTAGGGGCAGCTTTTGTACATGGGGGTGACTGCTGCTGCTGGCCCCACCCAAGCCTCATCAACCACTCGCAAGGGCTGCTGGATGCTGGCAGCTCCCTCCACTCCCTGGGGTTGCCTTGATGCAGGAACCCCCCTACACACTGTGATCCCCTGCTCTGCTGCAGAACGTGCTTGCCCTGGAGCTGATCGCCTTGGCAATTCATCCACCATGAGTTCCTCTCCGTCTTTCCAGGTCATTACTGCCAGCAAGCTGGCATACGGTGATGGTGTGCTCTGCACCAACTTCCACCATTTGGACCACATGCACTAGACTTCATCTTTGGATATCTGGTCATTGTCCAGGTCACTATAAACCACCTCCAGCATGACTAATTCCCTCAGGTAGTGGATACCTCTCTCCACAGTGGTCCACTTGCCCAGGCGAAATACAACATCTTTCCTTCAGGATACCTTTCCTTCACACCCGACAGGAGTTGCCTCCAGAGGCTGAGGACTTGTGCCCCTTTCCCAGTCACTTTGTCAATGCCTCCTTCCCTAGAGAGGGATATCAGCTGCTGGGCTTCCTTGCCTTCTAGTTCCTGGCTTCTGGCCCCCTTATCCCAGCATCAGAGCAGCCATTTGACAATGTGCTCACCTGGATGATGACTGAAATCTTTGCATATCTCATAGCTCACTCGGACAGGGATCGGGCAGCTACTGTCTCGTTTATGACTTTCTTCCTCTTTGTCCTCCTCTTCTCGTGATGGACCTAGTTTGGAGCTGCCTGCCTCTTCTGAGTCTTTCTCCTTCCCCCTCCTAGGATAAGTTCCTTTTCTTACTAAACATGTTAGTTTCTGCTTCCATTGTTTCTTCCTGAATATAGGGCCGACTGATACCGGCACAGGTTGGCCCTCTGGTTCAGCCACAGTGTCTGTTGCGATAGTTGCATTAGCCAGTGTGTGTTGCCAGAGTTGGATCTTTTCTCTACTTCCTAGTATATATACTTGGTATTAAAAAATAAGGTCCTTGCTGAAACAACACCTTTGCAATGCAAAATAATGCTAAACCCATGAAAAGCAACCATGGGACATCTATGGAAGTCTACATGCTAAGAATACTCCCAGTCAGGAATACTCAGTCCTGGACTCAACATTGTCGTGACTTCCACTCAGTAAGGAGTTTGATTATAGTCTTCCTAGTTTGTCATTAGCTGTCAGAAACTGAAAATAGTTGTGTTAGTGTTTCTCAGTAGCTTGAACTTCCATTTAACCATACTGTAATTATGCCATTAGGGACCCACAAAGGTCAAAGGATCCACTTGCTCAAAGAAAGTGGCTTCATATCTCTGTTCCAAATATATTGGACAATGGAGAACTGAAAACAAACACCTACATTTCTATTGAAACAAAGGTCTGTTTGAATTTTTATTTTGAAAAAGCTAAGGGAACATTCCGGCTCTGTCACATTAGGCTTTGTAACATCTTTATTCCAATGCAGTAGTGGGCACTAATGAATGTTTTCATCAATTTTGCAACAGATTTTTAGAAATATCTTTATAGTTTATAAGCTTATGCTTTAAGGAATCTGCTCTTGTTTAAAAGTACTTTCTTCTAATAGAAAAGCAATTAAAATAATTGGTGAAACTATATATTTTATTATGTGTGTGCATATACTTAAGGCAATGTATTACTGCCTGGATAGAGAACCTGGTTGTAAAAGTACATCATGTAGATGCTCAGGTACCCAGGAGTGGTGCCACTGAAGAACATCAAAGCAACCAGCAGGTGGATTGAGCTGCTAGAATTGAAGTGGCTGAGGTGGATCTGGACCGGCAACATAAGGGTGAGTTATTTATAGCTTGGTGGGCCCATGACACCTCAAGCCATCAAGGAAGAGATGGAACATATAGATGGGCTTGTGATCAAGGGGTGGACCTGACCGTGGACAACATTGCACAGGTTATCCATGATTGATTGTGAAACATGTGCTGCAATCAAACAATCAAGTGGTTAAAACCTCTCTGGTGTGGAGGACTGTCTTGAATGAAATTATATACTTCACTCATAAGAGGGAAGCAGCAATATATTTATTGATCTAACAGATTTAGTGATCTAACAAAGCTTAGTTGTAAATCAGACAGTGACTTACGAAGATTTGAGATGGCAAGGTACACTTGATTACTTACTCCAGAGGACAGGGTAAGTCAGATGTGTCAGGGAGACCCTCCTATTGAGTCATGAGGTTCAGAGTGGACCCCCTTGCTTTCTAAACTCCTTGAACCAAGGAGGTAAGGAGCCTAGGTACAGCTGAATCCACTCCTAGTCGCAGACTTGGTCAATGGTTTATGTCTGAGGATTATATGTTGTAGTGGTTTTCCTCAACTGGGCAGCCAAGCTCCACCACAACCGCTCTCTCACTCCCCCTCCTCAAAGTGAAAGAAGGAGAAAATATGATGAAGAGGGCTCAAGGGTTGAGATAAGGACAGGGAGATCACTCAGTCATCATCATGGGAAAAACAGACTCAGCACAGGGAGATTAATATAATTTATTGCCTATTACTAACAAACTAGAGCAGTGAGAAAGAAAACAAAAAAAGAAACAAAAACAAACAAAAAAAAAGCTAAAAACACCTTCCCCTCATCCACCCTCTTCTACCTCCTCCCCCTGAGTGGCGCAGGAGAACGAGGAAGGGGAGCTGCGGTCAGTCTGTAACGCTTTGTCTCCACCACTCCTTCATGGTCACTCTCTACCCCTGCTCAAATGTGGGATCCCTCCCACGGGATACAGTCCTTCCCAAACTGATCCTGTGTGGGATTCCCAAAGGCAGCAGCTCTTCAAGAACTGCTCCAAATATGGGTCCGTACCACGGGGGTCTATCCCTCAGGAGCAAACTGCTCCAGTATGGGTTCCCCCATGGGCAGCAGCTCCTGCCAGGTCACCTGCTCCTGCGTGCGCTCCTCTCCACAGGCTACAGGTCTGGCCCAGAGTCTGCTCTGGCAGGTGTTCTCCACAGGCCACAGCCTACTTCAGGCTAGATCCACCTGCTCCACCGTGGGCTCCTCCACGGGCTGCAGTGTGGAAACCTGCTCCACTGTGGTACACCATGGGCTGCAGGGGGACAACCTGGTCCACCATGGGCCTCTCCATAGGCTGCAGGGGAACTTCTGCTCTGGCGCCTGGAACACCTCCTCCCCCTCCTTCTTCACTGACCTTGGTGTCTGCTGGGCTGTTTCTCACTCCTCACTCTCCCAGCTGCTGTTGTGCAGCAGTTTTTTTTGTTTGTTTGTTTGTTTTTTCCTTTTTAAAATATGTTCTCACAGAGGTGGAAACAACATCGCTTATTGGCTCAGCTCTGGGCAGCGGCAGGTCCCTTTGGAGCCATCTGAAACTGGCCCTTATGGGGCAGCTTCTGGACTCTTCTCACACAGGCCACCCCTGCAGCCCCCCGCTACCAAAACCTTGCCACAGAAATCCAATACAGGTGTGTGGCCCACAAGGGGGGCAACCACATTCCCCTGGCGGCTGAGCCCCAGAGGGGTATGGAGGTCAGGACATTTTTGGCCTTTGAGGGAGCCAGTCTCAGAAAGAAGTCTGAAGGCCGCTTCCCCTGGAGGGGGTTTTCTCAAGTCCTCCCAAAATGCTGCTGGTCCTTAGGGTCCCCAGGCGAGGAGGGGGTCCTGCCCTGCCCTTCCCGGAGTCTTCTTTGGGTCGGCGCTCTCTGCCCGGCGCTCTCTGACGGTAGGTGGCATCCCCGTCCGCGGAGAGCACCGCCTTCAGCGCAGAAGAGCGGTGCCGCGGTACGGGGACCGCTGCGCTCCCACGCGTCCTGGGGACAGGGAAACCCCATAGTTGGGGACCTGGGGTCAGCGGACAGCGAGCACCGGTGCCCTGCGTGGGGAAATGAGTTTACCTCCGCCCCTCGCTGTGCCGCCGCTGTTCACCTTTCTTCTCTCCTTCCTTTCCTTTTTAAGAAGGCGTATGCAAGGTTGGAAAGGGAACAAGTGGGAGAAGCTATCCTGGCAGAATGACAAGTCGTGATCTCCAGGGACATGCAACGACTGCAATAGCACCAGGTCTTAATTGTCCGCCCTGAGGGCTGACTCAGCTGTCCTCTAGACGGCAAGTCCCTCTTCTTCCTCCTCTGCGACAGGCGATGGCTGAAAATATTGTCCAAATCTACAAGGGGGGTCCCCAACCCCCCGCCCCACCCTGCGAGGGCCCCGCCACCCCCGCCGGCCACATCCAGGAGGAGCCAAGGCCCTGCCAGCACGGCAGGCTCGCTTGTGCTGCCAGGGAACCGGTGCTCTCAAAGAGCTGCCTGTGTCACATGCTCAGTGACACCGGTGCGCAATGTGAAGGTTATAGCAGGAGATCACAGGCAGATCCAACTTTTGCTTCTGCTGTCTTACTACAGCGGTCCTTCCCTATACATTTTAAACTCAATTCTTCCTATTTAGAGCCCGGTGTTTTTGTTTTGGTTGTGGTTTTCTTTTGGTTTGGTTTGTTGTTGTTGTTTTTTGTTGTTTTTTTTTTGGTGTTGTATTGTGTGTGTGTGTGTGCACATGGGTGTAGTTTTTTGTTTGTCTGTTTGTTTAAGATGGTTTTAAACATCCAGAAGCATCAGCAAGTACCAGGAGAAAAACAAGAATAAAAGGAACAAAATGAGAGCAAAAGGGAAAATGCTAAGTTTTTGTAAAGAGGAAAAACCTCTCAGAGATGAAAAGTCTCTTTCTGCATTCCTTTTAGTAACCCCAAAAACTAATTAAAATGTCAATTTACTTCTTATTATCTGTAAATATCAAATGACGTTATCAATCTTTCCACAGTAGAAATAGTAGTCAATACTTCATTACTGGCATTGGGTGTTGTTTGCTTGTTTGTTTCTCTTATGTAACTTTTTGTGGTATTCTCCTGCATGCGTCTTAGTATTGAACAAAATGTACATAGGAATATTTGGAAATAGTAGAAAGGATTGTGTTGTAAATCCATGAAACTGGGTTTGAAACAGGATGCCTTGAAACTGAATTAAGACAATCTATATTTCAATAAAATGGTGTGCTTCAGTTGTTTGAAAACTATTTGAGAAGTGAGGACACTAGACACCAGTCCAACGATTTCTTTTTGAGCACAAAAAAATGTGCTGCTGCAGCTCTAATCGGATTCCAGTTGTGGGACTAGTGAATTTTCAAGACGTTTCTTTTTAAGACCCCAGTGACTGCATTTATGTCCAATGTATTTTTTTCCCCTGCTGCGAGCCCTCACATAAAGATGGTCTCTGCTCTTTTGCTATCCTCACATCAAGTATCACCTGAAACGGAGGACAGTGGGGACTTACTTACGAATCAGTCCTTTGTGTCGCTTTCTTTGGGTTGTTGCTCCTGAAATCAAAACTGAATTGTCATTTTAAAGGCCAGTGGATTGTTTACCATTGCATAAGAAAGAGGTAAAAACTAATTTCGATGGATGGCTGGGCCCAGAGAGTGGTGGTGAATGGAATTAAATCCAGCTGGCAACCAGTCACGAGTGGTGTTCCCCCGGGATCGGTATTTGGGCCCATCCTCTTTAATATGTTTATTGATGATTTGGACTAGGGAATTGAGTGCACCCTCAGGAAGTTTGCAGATGACACCAAGTTGGGGAGAAGTGTTGATCTGCCAGAGGGTAGGAAGGCCCTGCAGAGGGACCTGGACAGGTTGGATCAATGAACAGAGGCCAATGGGTTCAACATGAGGCCAGAGGTTCAACATGGCTAAGTGCCATGTCCTGCACTTTGGTCACAACAACCCGATGCAACGCTACAGGCCTGGGGCAGAGTAGCTGGAAAGCTGTGCAGAGGAAAAGGACCTGGGGATGCTGATTGATGCTCACCTGAACATGAGCCAGCAGTGTGGCCAAGAAGGCCAACGGCATCCTGGCTTGTATCAGGAATAGTGTAGCCAGCAGGACCAGGGAGGTGATTGTTCCCTTGCATTCTGCTCTGTTGAGGCCGCACCTTGAATACTGTGTTCATTTTTGGGCCCCTCACTACAAGAAAGACATGGAGGCCCTGGAGCATGTCCAGAGAAGGGCTATGAAGCTGGTGAAAGGCCTGGAACACAAGTCTTATGAGGAGCAGCTGAGGGAACTGGGGCTGTTTAGTCTGGTGAAGAGGGGGCTCAGGGGAGACCTTATTGCTCTCTGCAACTACCTGAAAGGAAGCTGTGGGGAGCTGAGGGTCGGCCTCTTCTCGCAGATAACCAGCAATAGGACTAGAGGGAATGGCCTCAAGTTGTGCCAGGGGACGTTCAGGTTGGAAATTAGGAGACATTTCTTCTCAGAAAGAGTGGTTGGGCATTGGAAGGGGTTGCCCAGGGAGATGGTGGAGTCACCATCCCTGTGGGTGTTTAAGGAAAGGTTGGATGTGGTGCTTAGGGACACAGTCTAGTGGGTGATATAGGTGGTAGTTGTATGGTTGGACCAGATGATCTTGAATGCCTTTTCCAACCTTAATGATTCTATGATTCTATGAAAAGTCCATCGGTGCCATTTTGGGTCCTTGAAGTACCCTCTCCTGAAGTAGTCTATGCCAAGGATGCACAGAGCCTCTGTGCCAGTCACAGTGGGGCGCTTTTAACACTCATTCCCAGAGAGGCTCACTTCAGCCTCCAATACAGTTAACTGTTGGGATCCCCCTGTCCCTCCATAAATACAGATGGGTTCTGCCCCTTGGTAGCCTGGTGGTATTAGGGTACACTGCATGCTGGTGTCCACTATAGCCTTGTACACCTGCAGGTCCAATGTGCCAGGCCATCGGATCCACGCTGTCCAGTAAATCTGGTCTCTTTACTCTGCCTGGCCAGAGGCAGGGACCCTCCAGTCCTGCTTTGGGTATATATCACTTAATAATTGCAAATGTGAAGAATAGGTCTCTTCATCAGGTTCAGGAGTACCCCGATGTTGTGGTTTAACCCAGCCAGCAGATAAGCACTACACGGCCGTTCGCTCACCCTCCCCCCTCCCTCTCTGGGATGGGGAGAGAATCAGGAAAGTGAAGCCTGTGGGTTGAGATGGAGACAGTTTATTAGGACAGAAAAGAAAGGAAAATAATAATAATAATAGTACTACTATTAATAATATGTACAAAACAAGTGATGCACAATGCAATTGCTCACCACCTGCTGACCGATGCCCAGCCCATCCCCAAGCAGCCGGTCCCCCCACCCCGGCCAGCCACCCCTATATATTGTTTAGCAGGACGTCAGATGGTATGGAATACCCCTTTGGCCAGTTTGGGTCAGCTGTCCTGGGTCTGTCCCCTCCCAGCTCCCGCTGCACCCCCAGCCTGCCCGCTGTCAGGACAGAGTGAGAAGCTGTAAAGTCCTTGTCTTGGTGTAAGCACTGCTCTGCAACATTTAAAACACCACTGTGTTATTAACATTCTTCTCATCCTAAATCCAAAACATAGCACCCTACCAGCTACTAGGAGAAAAATTAACTCTATCCTAGCTGAAACCAGGGCATATATCCACCCCTTATTCCATACCATTTATGTCATGCTCGGGTTGCACCTTTTCCAATACATTCCAATTAGTCACCACCTTCATTTATGGTATATAGAATGTCCACTGAGTTTGCATAGTCCATGACTGACTTCGGGCTCCATCTTTCACAGCAGTATTTAGGGCAGAAGAGATGGCATATGATGTTGGATTGTCACACGTTGAAGCCCGTTCTCGTTCCATCACATCTCTGTGCTTGTCAATTTCTATCAAAATTCGTTATCATCTGCGTGGTTGTTACTGTGATACCATTAATAGGACATTGACATATAGCAGTCATGGTAAAGATGACATACAGTATTGTATAATAATTGACATAATACAATTCAACTCATGGGCTATTCTCACCCAGTATTAAATCCCCTTGAGGTACACACCGGACCTCCCCATTCTTTTGCATTACCCACCCAGTGCATCCAGGTCCCTGAGCAAAAGCAATCCCACAAATGGGTTTGCCTTTTCCTGAGGCAGGAGTAGCCCAGACTGTCTTACCAAGCATGTTTCTGAAGTGCACTACAGGAACTTTATCCCCTTCATAACAGGTTTGATTGGGCAGGTCCAGCTCGGTTAGGAGATCCCCTAGTATTGACTAACCAGTTGGCATTTGCTAAATGCGTATCCCAATGTTTCAATGTCCCAGCACCCATTGCTTTCAGTGTAGTCTTTAACAGTCCATTGTATCGCTCAACTTTACCAGAGGCTGGTGCGTGATAGGGGATGTGATACACCCACTCAATACCATGCTCTTTAGCCCAAGTATCTATAAGGTTGTTTTGAAAATGAGACCAATTGTCTGACTCAGTTCTTTCTGGGGTGCCATGTTGTCACAGGACTTGCTTTTCAAGGCCCGAGATAGTGTTCTGAGTGGTGGCATAGGGCACAGGATATGTTTCCAGCCATCCGGTGGTTGCTTCCACCATTGTAAGTACGTGGCGCTTGCCGTTGCAGGTTTGAGGGAGTGTGACGTAATCAATCTGCCAGGCCTCCCTATGTTTATACTTCAGCAATCATCCTCCATACCACTTGGCTTGCTTGACTGCAGCATGTTTCACAATCATGAATAACCTGTGCTATAGTGTCCATGGTCAGGTCCACCCCTCGATCACGAGCCCATCTGTATGTTGCATCTCTGCCTTTAGAAGGATAGAAGGATTTGGACTATTTTCTTCCCTTTCTCAAAAACTTCCTCTGCTGTGTCACCCCACACAATGATGTCATCGATGTACTGCAGGTGTTCAGGAGCTTCCCCCTGCCCCCGTGCAGACTGGATCAGTCCTTGGAAATTGTAGGGCTGTGTTTCCACCCCTGGGGCAGCCGATTCCAAGTATATTGGACTCCCCTCCAAAGAAAGGCAAACTGTGGACTTCACTCTGCTGCTATAGGGAAAAAAATGCATTAGCGATATCAATTGTGGCATACCACTTGGCTGCTTTTGATTCCAGTTCATACTGGAGTTCTAGCATGTCTGGCACTGCAGCACTCAGTGGTGTTGTGACTTCATTCAGGCCACGATAGTCACTGTCAGTCTCCACTCACCATTAGACTTTCACACTGGCCATATGGGACTATTAAAAGGTGAATGAGTCTTGCTGATCACTCCTTGGCTCTCCAGTTGACGAAGTAGCTTATGGATGGGAATCAGGGAGTCTCGGCTGGTGCGATATTGCCACCGGTGCACAGTTGTGGTAGCGACTGGTACCTGCCGTTATTCAATCCTCAGCAACCCCACAACAGAAGGGTCCTCTGAGAGACCGGGCAAGGTAGACAGTTGTTTAATGCCCTCTGTCTCTAAGGCAGCTATGCCAAAAGCCCAGCGGAACCCTTTTGGGTCCTTGAAAAATCCTCTCCTGAGATAGTCTATACCAAGGATGCATGGAGCATCCGGGCCAGTCACAATACGGTGCTTTTGCCACTCATTCCCAGTTAGACTCACTTCAGCCTCCAATACAGTTAACTGCTGGGATCCCCCCGTCACTCCATAAATACTGATGGGTTCTGGCCCTTTATAGCTTGATGGCATTAGACTACATGGTGCACCGGTGTCTACTAAAGCCTTATACTTCTGTGCATCTGACGTGCCAGGCCATCGAATCCACACAGTCCAATAAACTCGATTGTCCCTTCCTCCCCCTGGCTGGAGTCAGGGCCCCTCTAATCCTGGTCAGAATCTTCATTCCTGTGTTTAAAGGACTGCTTGCTGGAAGTTGGAGCAGCAATTTTCTCAGATAACCCCTTTCTTCTGATTGTTTTTCCTTGCAACTCACGTACCCGTGCCTCTAGGGTCGAGGTAGATTTTCCATCCCGTTGTCTCATGTCCTCTCCATGGTCACGTAGGTGAAACCACAGGGTGGCATAGGATGTGTACCCATTATGTCGTCTTCCTTGCACAGAAGGACGCTTACCCCTGATAGCTGAGACACTGGTTTGTATAGGTGGGGAGGAAGATAATTCTCTTTAAGTTGGTGGAACTCTTCAGAAAGTTTCTCCACAGCCGAGACGCAGGCCTGTAGGGAAGAGGAGAGACTTTCTTCGTACTGCCAGAGTTGTTTAGCCACTTCATCCACTGTGGGTTCCTCATCCTCTTTCCAGGTCATTATTGCCAATGAGCTGGCATATGATGATGGTGTACTCCGTACAAACTTCCGCCACATGGGTCGTGTACACTTGACTTCATCTGGATCTGTGGATGTTTGTCTGTTGTCTGGGTCCTCATAAGTTACCTCCCGTACTGCTAATTCCCTCAGGTACTGGATTCCCTTCTCCATAGTGGTCCACTTACCTGGCAGACATACAAGTTCTTCCTTGAAGGGATACCTTTCCCTCACAGCGTACAGGAGACGCCTCCAGAGGCTGTGAGATCGTGATCCATCTCCAATTGCTTTGTCAGTGCCTGCATCTCTAGCAAGGGATCCCAGCCACCTCGATTCCCTGCCCTCTAATTCCACACAATTGGCTCCGGTATCCCAGCACCGGAGCAGGCAGGTGACAAGCTGCTCACCTATGCAGCGACCAAAATCTTTTCGCACATCTCGTAGCTCACGCTGGTATAGGTTTTGAGTAGTTACTGTTGATTTTTTGACATCCTCATCTTCATCCTCCTACGCCCCTGATGGCCCAGCCTTGTCTTCTCTATACCTAGACCTAGCAGAAGACTCTCTGCGTTCTAAACGTCTCTATACCATCTTTTCACCTTGTCTACAGGGGCAACTTGTACTGCTAAAGCTTGTTTCTCTGACCCAGCCACAGGGTCTGCCGTAGGGGTTGGAATACCCTCTGCAGGGGCAACTTGCACTGCTACATCTCGTTTCTCTGACCTAGCCACAGGAGCTGAAGCGACTGCAGAAGCTGGAGTGGCTGCAGGAGCTGGAGTGGCTGCAGACGCTGGAACTGGAGTGGCTGCAGGAGCTGGAACTGGAGCGGCTGCAGGAACTGGAGCTGGAGCGACTGCAGGGGTCTGG
>MU011862.1:59085-80404 GCA_011074415.1 Stictonetta naevosa
GGCTGCAGGGGTCTGGAACGGCTGCAGGGGCTGGAGCTGGAGCGACTGCAGGAGCTGGAGAGGCTGCAGGGTCCATCGTAGGGGTTGGTGTGGCCGTTGGGCCTGTCACAGGACTTGGCGTGGCCGCAGGGTCTGTCCCTAGGTTGATAGTAGTATCAATTGCAGCTCGATAGGCATAGGCCAGGCCCCAACACGCTACAGTGAGTTGTGTCACTTTGGAACTGCCAGAGTCATGACACCCTTTTTTCAAGCATTCTACCAGTTTTTTAGGATTTTGCAGTTGTTCAGGGGTGAATTTCCAAAACATCAGAGGTGCCCACTGCTCTAGAAACCTGCCCATATCCTCCCACACTCCCTGCCACTCACATCTATCCTGCCGCAGGACAGATCTCTGGATGAGATTCCTAAGTAGTTGTTTAACCTTAAACAAAACCTGAAGCACATTCAGTAGACATATCAACAAGAACATGCTGGTCTGAGTATCCCAAGGATATTCAACATCTTGGAGAGCTATCGTAACTAGCTCGGAGGATAAGAGGGTGCTGAAGGAGAAAGGGAGAGTGAACAAGTAGGGAAAAATATCTTCCCCTGTCCCCTCCACAGACTGGCTCCCTGATGAAAAAAGTCAATAGGTATAACTGTTAATAGTTTCCAAGATATGGTTTCCAAAGTCGACGACAGTGCTGAGTACAAATACCAAGTTAGAGTCATGACCAGAAATTTCATCATATCATAAACTATTGTTACACCGCACAGTACCATAACGATCTTAAACCAGGGCCCAGAAAGGATAAACAGCACGACAGGGATCACATGCAGAAAGTAACGTGCTATAAAACTCAATTTGGAAAACAGGCACAGCAGACTTGAGATTAAAGCAATCAACATTCTGACTAGCAACTATTAAGCAACTCTAATACTTATACCAATTTTAGTTTAACACACTCTGGTCAGATCTGTCGTTATCTCAACCCTTCGGGCCCCACGTTGGGCACCAAAAGGACTGTTGTAGTTTAACCCGGCCGGCAGCTAAACACCACAAAGCCGTTCGCTCACCCTCCCCCCTCCCTCTCTCCCACTCTGGGATGGGGGAGAGAAATGGGAAAGTGAAGCCTGTGGGTTGAGATAAAGACAGTTTGTTAAGATAGGAAATAATAACAACAACAACAATAATAATAATAATAGTGTGTACAAAACAAGTGATGCACAATGCAATTGCTCACCACCCGCTGACCGATGCCCAGCCCAACCCTGAGCAGCCACCCCAGCTAGCCACCCCTATATATTATTGAGCATGACGTCAGATGGTATGGAATACCCCTTTGGCCAGTTTGGGTCAGCTGTCCTGGGTCTGTCCCCTCCCAGCTCCTGCTGCACCCCCAGCCTGCCCGCTGGCAGGACAGAGCGAGAAGCTGAAAAGTCCTTGGCTTGGTGTAAGCACTGCTCTGTACCAATTATAACATCAGCATGTTATCAGCACTCTTCTCATTCTAATCCAAAACATAGCACCCTACCAGCTACTAGGAGGAAAATTAACTCTGTCCTAACTGAAACCAGGACAGTACTACATATAAATGTGTTTTATTTTTGTTTGTTTGTTTGTTTGCTTGTTTGTTTTTGGAAGTGAAGGGCAGGTCTCCTGCCCCTTTGCTTGCCTTCTTGCTCATGGGGATACACTGATCATGAGCTTGGAGGAAGCGCAACAACCAGCATGTGATAAATGATTGAGTCCCAAATATGATTCTAATTAAAGTTTGTAATTTATTAAGCAAATAGAGGCAAGCAAACAGTGCTGGGTGCGCCGGGAGTCTCTGCTCCACCAAGATGCACACCTATTACATCAGGTGGCTGATTTTTATGCTCCTAGACTAATACATATTCATCACTATTCCTAGAAAAGGCAGAGTTATTATAATTAGTTCCCGGAATCTGAACCCTCTCCGGACGCATGCGTATCAGTCTCTGGTGGTCTTTCTGGGGGTCTCTTGTGCTGAAGGCTCGTAGTCTTCCTCCCAGGCTTTGTCCTTCGGTCGTCCTTCAACTCCCCCTTTCTCCTTATTTGGTGGATCTCTTTGCCGGATATCAGAGGCTTGGGCAGAGTCCCATGCAGAAGTCAGCAGTTTCATAAAAAAAAACTCCTTGGTCCTCTTATCTCCCAGACTCGAGTCTCAATGTTCGCCCTTCAAACCCTCTATTTACACAAATTGCTGGACCCTTCCTTTGCATGATACAAGAACTATGTACACTAATCACTGTTTTTTTCTTAAATGGAAGGTTATATTTCATCATGTGGCCCTAGCATTGTTCCATACTGACACGAATCAAATTAACACATTTCACAAGCACAACTCCAAACCTTGTGAGGGGCCCTGCAGCCACTGCAACCCCTGCGATGGGCCCCACGGCTCCGCCAGAGAACCAGCCTGTGCCAGTGTCAGTTGCCCTTATATGCAAGACAAAACAGTGCATGGGCAAGTCAGTTCAGGAGGCCTGTGCACCTGAAAGCTGAGATTGTCTATGCAGGAGAGGGAGGGAACCTGAACTGTTTGTTACCTCTTTCCTTCCATAGGAGTGCTGACAGGGTTGCTTATAAATAGCAGCAATCTAGGGTCAATCTAGAAAAAAGTTAATTAAAAGGTAACTGAATCAGATATGAATGTGAACTTGATTTCAGAAGTTACTTGGGATATGAGGTATAAAAGTCACATGAAAAGAGGTACCGTGGTGTTAGGGGCAGAAAGATGCATTTGTCTGTTTTGTTTCCTAGGAGGAGGGAACTGCAATAGCTTGTCTTTCCTAGCGTATCTGCTACACTTAAAGTGGGTAAAGCCCCAGCCCAATCTGGTGCACTTGGGATAAAGAGTCATGAGAAAATAAAATACAAGCTTTACCTAGTCAGATCAACATCTATATAGTTTCATATCTTATAACAGATGTCAAGGATAGGAGAACAAGGCAATACTTCTGTGTGAAACGCCTGCCATTGGATATTTGTGGAGGACCTAATGGGAGCCAAACTGCTCTGTGAGGCACTCAGCTAGGTAGCTCACCTGCCAGACTACATTCATGTATGATCACAGCTCACCCTATGTTCAAAGGAGCCTGTCTCTATGGTCTTTCCAATTAGTCACAAGTTTTGTAGTTGCTTTAGACCTTTCCTTTCTCCACTGCTGTGGGTCCCTTGGTCACTGGGAGCCTCAGCCATGCTGTTCAGGAGCCTCTGCATGGTCTCTGAGCTGCCTGGCCTCTTCAGGTTGCCCATATTAATGTGAGCCCAAACTCCTAGTATTCTAAGGACCACCTGTTGGGCTTCACACACTACTATTTCCAGTTTCAATCATGTTTTAATTCATTTAATGAATGCGGTTCAGTGAAAAAGTTAATAAGCAATCAGGCAATTAAGGGATTTATCATAATACATTCAAGGGGCAGTGTTAAGGTTATATGCACATTTTGCAATTGGGAATCCTAGGGTTAGAAACATGACTACATTCTAGCATGACTATGCTATTCATTACCACTGGGTCCTTTCTCTTATTTACTGTATGAGACACCGTGGAATCCATTGTCTGTAATACTAAGTTGGAAAAAAGAAGCTTCATCATAATATTTTCCCCTTCCTTTTTCTGAGCTGCTTTCCCAAAACTATGATTTTAAGAATGGAAGTCGTTTCTTGTGGGATTCTAATAACAAGCATGTGCACAGTAAGAAAGGCATGGAAAAAAATAACCTGCCTCCAGCACAACCATCTTCAGCTGTTCAGTATTTTACTCAGTATGGTTTCCACAGCGTCAGAAGAGCTAACAGAAATGAGAAATCCCCTGCACAGGATCTAATAATTTTACATATGACTTTTGACTGAACTTGCCTGACTAATGTGCTTTAAAATAAAACCCCATGCTTAACAAATCCAACTTGGAATATTTTCTTTGGCTTCCAGTTCCCTGGCATTCAAGCACTGCTGCTTAATCATCACACCAAAAAAATAATATGATTAATTCTATCTTGCAGCAGTTCCAGGCTTCCAGTGACAACATTGTTTTGCATTGTTTATATTTCTGAAAGACTGTTTCTCTAGGACATATCGAGGCCAAATGCTTCTATGAATTCAATCAGTACAGCATCACTGAATCCAGTGAATGCAGAGCTAGTTTGCCTCAGATGTTAATCTGGCATATTTATATTCCTGTCTATTTTTTATGGGATTAAAGCAGCTCTAGCTGCTCAGGTTATTATCTGTAATCTAAGTTATGTGTTGTAGAAAGACACTGCATGATCAATGACAGGTCAGTTTTGCAAGGAACCGGCCAAGTGCAGCAATGACTCAAGCTAAGCTGGTGCTGGCATCCAAAAATCCAACTCTGCTTGTCCTGAATGACTACTTTGTTAGATGAAGACTAAATCATCAACAATTCTTATGAACATTGTGGGGATAGGCCTATAGAATGAAAAGAAGTACCTATCTATCAAGCTGTTAAAAGACAGGGAACAGTGGTGATGAGAATACCTATACACTAAAGTATGTGGGACCTGAGTGTGACACAAATGTTATGGAATAATGGGTGGAGGTTGTACTGGGTCTGTCTGGGATGGAGTTAATCTTCCCTGCAAGAGGCCATACAGTGTTGTGCTCTGCACTTGCAGCTAGAACAGCATTGGTATCACACCAGTGTTTTGTCTATTGCTGAGCAATACTGGCACAGTATCAAGGCTGTCTCCAACCCCTCCCCCCCCCCCCCCCCAAGAGCCAGCAGGCTGGGGGTGGGAAAGAGATGTGTAGGTGACATCAGCAGGGCAGCTGACCTAAACCAACAAAAGGGATATTCCATACCATGTGATGTCACACTCAGCAATAAAAGGCAGGAAAGGGGAAGGAGAGGGGAGGCTCTAGTTATGAAGAAGTCTCTTCTCCCAAAGAACCACTACGCATATGTGGAGTAATTGCCTAAAGTGACCAGGAAAAATAAACTAATATTCACATTTTAAAGAAAATGTACAGCACTGAAGAAGCTTTCAGGGTGGAGTGTAGCTGCATTACCTGAGCGTTCTTGTGCACTTGGATGTGCACAAGTCGATGGGGCCGGATGGGATCCACCCAAGGGTACTGAGAGAACTGGCAGAGGAGCTGGCCAAGCCGCTTTCCATCATTTATCAACAGTCCTGGCTATCGGGGGAGATCCCAGTTGACTGGCGGCTAGCAAACGTGACGCCTATCTACAAGAAGGGCCGGAGGACTGACCCGGGAAACTACAGGCCTGACAGTTTGACCTCAGTGCCAGGGAAGCTCATGGAGCAGATTATCTTGAGAGTCATCACGAAGCACTTGCAGGGCAAGCAGGCGATCAGGCCCAGTCAGCATGGGTTTATGAAGGGCAGGTCCTGCTTGACAAACCTGATCTCCTTCTATGACAAAGTGACGCGCTGGGTGGATGAGGGAAAGGCTGTGGATGTGGTCTACCTTGACTTCAGCAAGGCTTTTGACACCGTTTCCCACAGCATTCTCCTCAAGAAACTGGCTGCTCTTGGCTTGGACTGGCGCACGCTTCGTTGGGTTAGAAACTGGCTGGATAGCCGGGCCCAAAGAGTCGTGGTAAATGGAGTCAAATCCAGTTGGAGGCCGGTCACTAGTGGCGTTCCCCAGGGCTCGGTGCTGGGGCCGGTCCTCTTCAATATCTTCATCGATGATCTGGATGAGGGCATTGAGTGCACCCTCAGTAAGTTTGCAGATGACACCAAGTTAGGTGCGTGTGTCGATTTGCTCGAGGGTAGGAAGGCTCTGCAGGAGGATCTGGATAGGCTGCACCGTTGGGCTGAGGTCAACTGCATGAAGTTCAACAAGGCCAAGTGCCGGGTCCTGCACCTGGGGCGCAATAACCCCAAGCAGAGCTACAGACTGGGAGATGTCTGGTTGGAGAGCTGCCAGGCAGAGAAGGACCTGGGAGTGATGGTTGATAGTCGGCTGAATATGAGCCAGCAGTGTGCTCAGGTGGCCAAGAAGGCCAACAGCATCCTGGCTTGTATAAGAAACAGTGTGACCAGCAGGGCTAGGGAGGTGATCGTCCCCCTGTACTCGGCTCTGGTGAGGCCGCACCTCGAATACTGTGTTCACTTTTGGGCCCCTCGCTACAAGAAGGACATCGAGGTGCTTGAGCGAGTCCAGAGAAGGGCGACGAAGCTGGTGAGGGGCCTGGAGAACAAGTCCTATGAGGAGCGGCTGAGGGAGCTGGGATTGTTCAGCCTGGAGAAGAGGAGGCTCAGGGGCGACCTTATCACTCTCTACAGGTACCTCAAAGGAGGCTGTAGCGAGGTGGGGGTTGGTCTGTTCTCCCACGTGCCTGGTGACAGGACGAGGGGGAATGGGCTTAAGTTGCGCCAGGGGAGTTTTAGGTTGGATCTTAGGAAGAACTTCTTTACCAAAAGGGTTGTTAGACATTGGAACGGGCTGCCCAGGGAAGTGGTGGAGTCACCATCCCTGGAGGTCTTTAAAAGACGTTTAGATGTAGAGCTTAGGGATATGGTTTAGTGGGGACTGTTAGTGTTAGGTCAGAGGTTGGACTCGATGATCTTGAGGTCTCTTCCAACCTAGAAATTCTGTGAAATTCTGTGAAATTCTGTGAAGTTCCCTAGGCTTCCAACCTTAGATGCTATTGCACTAGGGGAACCTGGTGTGCTGACTCTGAGGAACAGTATGGAGTGTAGAGCGGACCGGAGACACCACGGCTAGGCTCTGTGACAAGAGGGGGACTCGACTGTCCTTGTGCACACTGAAACTGATAAACTGCACATTTGCCACCCTGAGCCAAAGACCTGTCATGTTTTTGACAAAATGCTGTATTCTAGTGAAATTTTGCTCATTATAATATCATTATAATACCAAACCACACCTCCATCCCAAAAGCTACCCACCTCTAAGGTGAGACCACCCCTCACAGAGCACGCACTCTGAATTTCTCAGAGCCTATACCTTTAAACGAAAACGAGAAAACTTTTTGCCAATCATAACCACGATATGCTTGACTAGAGTCACTCAAGCTCCACCTAAAAGATAGAAAATAATATAAATTGGCTTAAGAGAAAGGATGTTAGGGAAGATGTCACCGGGGAATATACCATCATGAGGACCTTCTGACTTCTGGGATCAGTCGACGGGCTGAGCCTCTCTTCCCCTCCTATTGTGAGACCGTGGGGTAAGATTTGAATACTTGGTTATACTTACTGTCTCTGCAGAAACTTAGAAATCTCTAGAGTCTTTGTGCCTTAATAACGTTAATAGCCAGGCTGTGTACCTCTGTATTTCATGCATGCTAGCTTGCTTTTGCAGACAATTAATTTATCACTGGCAATCCAAAGAACCTGTGTACCTGTTGCTGTAATAAATTGCACCTAATTTCATTGTTCCTAGCCATGACAGTTCATATTGAACGCGACTAGAGTGAGGGCTTTACATTGTTGGTGAATCTGTGACCATGATAGTTCTGACCAGACCCATTACAGTTAATTGGCTATACCCCTTAATGCGACAGCGTATTGAAGCCCTGCTTCCTGGGAAGTGGTCAAACATCGTTCATTGATGGGAAGTCGAGAATAATTTCTTTTCTCTCTCTGTGCTTCTGCACGGCCTTTACTTGTTTTCTTCCCCCTCTTCCTTTTCCCTTTAATTAAATTATCCTTATCTCAACCCGTGAGTGTTTTTTTTTTCTTTCCAGCATACTTTCTTCTCTCCCACTTCTTCTAAGGAGGGGGAGTGAGAGAGCATTTGTGGTGGAGTTCAGCTGCCCACCTGAGTAAAACCACCACAGAAGGGTCTAGAGAACAAGTCTTATGAGGAATGGCTGAGGGAGCTGGGGTTGTTTAGCTTGGAGAAAAGAAGGCTCAGGGGAGACCCTATTGTACTTTACAATTACCTTAAATTACCTGGCTGGCATATAAGCACCACACAGCTGTTTGCTCACCTTCCCCCCTCCCTCTCTGGGATGGGGAAGAGAATCAGGAAAAATGAAAACCTGTGGGTTGAGATAAAGACAGTTTATTAGGATAGGAAAGAAAGGAAAATAATAATAATAATAGTACTACTACTAATAATGTGTACAAACAAGTGATGCACAATGCAATTGCTCACCACCTGCTGACCGATGCACAGCCTATCCCCAAGCAGCCGGTCCCTGACCCCTGCCAGCCCTCCCATATTAATTGTTCAGCATGATGTCAGATGGTATGGAATACCCCTTTGGCCAGTTTGGGTCACCTGTCCTGGGTCTGTCCCCTCCCAGCTCCTGCTGCACCCCCAGCCTGCCCGCTGGCAGGACAGAGTGAGAAGCTGACAAGTCCTTGGCTTAGTGTAAGCACTGCTCTGCAACAATTAAAACACCACTGTGTTATCAACATTCTTCTCATCCCAAATCCAAAACATAGCACCCTACCAGCTACTAGGAGGAAAATTAACTCTGTCCTAGCTGAAACCAGTCCACCAGTTTTTAGTAAAAGACATGCATATGGAATTTTGAGGAACAAAGCTCCAGAAAGGTAAAATATAAAACACACTATAACAATAGGGATCCTTCTTGGCTGCTCCATTGTCTCAGCAACATTATGTGGATGGCTAGTTCATCTCTGCCACTAGACTAAAGCCAACACATGTTCCTGCTAGAGATGGCTACCAAATCAACTGTTCTTCCTTGTCACATCCCTTCCTGGTCTAGGTGGAATGACCCAGCCTGGTGCATACCTTCACCAGAATTTCTTTTTTTTTTAGTTCCAACCCCCCTGCCACAGGCAAGGTCACCACTCACTAGATCAGGTTGCTCAGGGCCTCATCTAACCTGGTCTTGAACACCTCCAGGGATGGGGTATCCACAGCCTCTCTGGGCAACATGTTCCAGTGCCTCACCACCCTCTGAGCGAAGAATTTCCTCCTAACCTCTAATCTAAATCTCCCCTCTTTTAATTTAAAACCATTCCGCCTTGTCCTGTCATTATCTGACTGAACAAAGAGTCACTCCGTCTTTTTTATAAGTCCCCTTGAAGTACTGAAAGGTTGCAATGAGGTCACCCCGGAGCCTTCTCTTTTGCAGGCTGAACAGCCCCAGCTCTCTCAGCCTTTCTTTGCAGGAGAGGTGCTACAGCCCCTTGATCATATCTGTGGCCTTCCTCTGGATCTGCTCTAACAGCTTGTCTATGGCAAGGATGCACGGAACATCCAGGCCAGTCACAATGTGGTGCTTTTGCCACTCATTCCCAGTTAGACTCACTTCAGCCTCCAATACAGTTAACTGCTGGGATCCCCCCGTCACTCCATAAATACTGATGGGTTCTGACCCTTTATAGCTTGATGGCATTAGAGTACATTGTGCACCGGTGTCTACTAAAGCCTTATACTTCTGTGCATCTGACGTGCCAGGCCATCGAATCCACACAGTCCAATAAACCCATTTGTCACTTTCCTCCCCCTAGCTGGAGGCAGGGCCCCCCTAATCCTGGTCATAATATACATCACTGTGTCTGGGGGACTGCCTGCTGGAAACAGGAGCAGAAAGCTTCTCAGAGAACCCCCCTTTTGTGACTTTTTTTCTTTGCAACTCATGTACCCTTGCCTCTAGTGTCGAGGTAAATTTTCCATCCCATTGTCTCATGTCCTCTCCATGGTCACGTAGGTAAAACCACAGGGTGGCACGGGATGTGTACCCACTACATCTTCTTCCTTGAACAGAAGGATGCTTGCCCCTGATCGCTGAGACACTGGTTTGTACAGGTGGGGGGGAAGGTGAATTCTCTCTAAGTTGGTTGCAAACTTCAGAAAGTTTCTCCAAAGTATTCTCTTTTAGTTGGTGGAACTCTTGAGAAAGTTTTCCCACAGCCGAGATGCAGGCCTGTAGGGAAGAGGAGAGACTTTCTTCATACTGCCAGAGTTGTTTAGCCACTTCATCCACTGTGGGTTCCTCATCCTCTTTCCAGGTCATTACTGCCAAAGAGCTGTTATATGATGATGGTGCACTCTGTACAAACTTCCGCCACATGGGTTGTATACTTTTGACTTCATCTGGATCTTTGGATAGGTGGTCATTGTCTAGGTCCTCATAAATCACCTCCCGTATGGCTAATTCCCTCAGGTACTGGATTCCCTTCTCCATGGTGGTCTGATTGCCTGGTTGACATCCAAGATCTTCCTTGAAGGGATACCTTTCCTTCCCACCTGACAGGAGAAGCCTCCAGAGGGTGAAGACTTGTGGTCCATTTCCAATTACTTTGTCAATGCCTGCATCCCTAGCAAGGGATCCCAGCTGCCTGGCTTCCCTGTCCTCTAATTCAAGACTATTGGCTCTGGTGTCCCAGCACCGGAGCAGCCAGGTGACAAGGTGCTCACCTACATAACGACCGAAATCTTTTCACACATCTTGTAGCTCATGCTGGGATAGGCCTCGGGTAGTTATTGATGCCTTTATGATATCTTCCTCTTCATCTTCATGTTCGTATGATGGCCCAGCCACTGCAGAGTAGCCTATTTTGTCATCGTCTTCCTCCCCAGTCTGGGTAGGAATTCCTCTGAATTCTAAATGACCTTACTTTCTCATGCATTGTTTCGTCTTGGTTAAAGGGGCAACTTGCACTGCTACAGTTCGTTTCCCTGACCCAGCCTCAGGGCCTGCCACAGGGGTTGGAACAACCACTGGGATTGTCACAGGGGTTGGAGTGGCCGCAGGGGCTGGAGCAGCTGCAGAGGCTGGAGAGGCTGGAGAGGCTGGAATGGCCGCAGAGACTGGAGTGATCGCAGAGATTGGAGTGGCTGGAGGGGCTGCAGTGGCCGCAGGAGCTGCAGTGGCCACAGGGGCTGGAGTGGCTACAGGATCCATCGTAGGGGTTGGAGTGGCCATTGGGCCTGTCACAGGACTTGGAGTGGCCACAGGGTCTGTGACATCGATTGCAGCTCGATAGGCATAGGCCAGACCCCAGCACCTAATTGCATTGTTCCTAGCCATTATAGTTCTCATTGAATGCGACTAGAGTGAGGGCGTGTTATGTTGTTGATGAATCCGTGACTGTGATAGTTCAGTGCCCTGAATCTGACCGGACCCATATCGGTTAATCGGCTACAATCCCTTAGCACGACACAATCCTTGTTGCCCTTCTCTGGACACTCTCCAGTAGTTTCATGTCCTTTTCGTACTGTGGTGCCCAGAACTGCACACAGTACTTGAGCTGAGGCCGCACCAGCATAGAGTAGAGTAGGACAATCACTTCCCTTGACCGACTAGCAATGCCATGTTTGATGCACCCCAGGATACGGTTGGCCCTCCTGACTGCCAGGGCACACTGCTGGCTCACATTTAACTTGCTATCAACCACAACCCCCTGATCCTTCTCTGCAGAGCTGCTGTCCAGCGTCTCATCCCCTAGTCTGTACGTATAGCCAGGGTTGCCCCGTCCCAGGAGCAGGACCTGGCACTTGCTCTTGTTAAACTTCATGTGGTTGGTGATCGCTCAGCTCTCCTGTCTTTGCAGATCTCTCTGCAAGGCATTTCCACCCTCGACAGAGTCCACAACTCCTCCCAGTTTAATATCATCAGCAAATTGCTCAAAACACCTTCTAGTCCTACATCCAAATCTTTTATAAAAACATTGAAGAGAACTGGCCCATTTCAGAGCCTTGGGGGACCCCACTATTGATCAGCCGCCAGCCTGATTCAGACCCATTTACCACAACCCTTTGAGCCCTGCCCGTCAGCCAATTGCTTACCCACCGTATGATGTTTTTATCTAGCTGTATGCTAGACATTTTGTCCAGTAGGATCCTATGGGAAACCGTGTCAAAAGCTTTACAAAAGTCCAAAAAGATCACATCAGCTGGTTTCCCTTGATCGGCCAGATGGGTGATCTTATCATAAAAGGAAATCAAATTTGTTAGGCAGCACCTACCCCTCATGAACCCATGTTGGCTGGGACCAATGACTGTATTGTCCCCCAGGTGCACTTCAATAACTCCCAGGATAATCTTCTCCATAATTTTACCAGGCACTGACATGAGACTGACAGGCCTGTAGCTTCCAGGGTTCTCTTTCCTGCCCTTCTTGAAAACTGGTACAACATTTGCCAGCTTCCAGTCTACTGGGACCTCTCCAGATTCTCAAGACCACTGAAAAATAATTGAGGGAGGTCTTGCGATGATATCAGCCAGCTCTATAAGCACCCTGGGATGAATCCCATCCAGACCCATGGACTTGTATGGATCCAGGTGGAGCAGCAAATCCTGCACACGTTCAGAGTCGGTTGGGAGTTTATAATTCCCACCGTCACGTTCCTCCAGCTCAGGGCACCTGGGCATGCACCAGCCTCTGGGAAAATAGAACGATCCAATGGATTGTTAAAGACTACACTGAAAGCAATGGGTGCTAGGACATTCAAACATTAGGATACACATTTAGTAAAGGCCACCTGGTTAGTCAACACTAGGGGATCTGCCAACTGAGCTGGACCTGCCCAATCAAACCTGTTACGTACTGTAGAAGGGGATAAAGTCCCCATAGTGCACATAAAAAACGTGATGGGGAAGACATTTTGGTTTATTCCTGCCCAGGGAAAAGGCAAACCCATCCGTGGGATTGCTTTTGCTCAGGGACCTGGGTATACTTGGTGAGTATTGCAGAAGAATGGGGAGGTCCTCAGGGGGGTTTAATATTGCGTGAGAATAGCCCATGAGTTGAATTATATTATGCTAGTTGCTATATAATACTGTATGTCATCATTACTACGATTCCTGTATGTCCTACAGTATCTATCACAGTGACAGTCACCCAGATAGTTATGAATGAATTTTGATAGAACTGGACAAGCACAGTGGTGTGATGGAACCAGAATGGGCTTCAGCGTGCGACGATCCAACACCACACACCATTTCTTCTGCCCTGAAAGGCAGTTGTGACAGATGGAGACCAAAGTCAGTCACAGTCTAAACAAAATCAGTGGACATTTTATATAGATGTATGAAAAGCAGTGATTAATTGGAATGTACTGGAAAGTGTGGGACCCGAGCATGACATAAATGGTATGGAATAAGGGGTGGATATTGTCCTGGTTTCATCTAGGACAGAGATAATTTTCCTCCTAGTAGCTGGTATAGTGCTCTGTTTTGGATATAGGATGAGAATAATGTTGATAATACGCTGATGTTTTAATTGTTAGAGAGCAGTGGTTACACCTGCCAGTGAGGAGGCTGAGGGTGCACAAAAAGGTGGGAGGGAATAGAACCAGGACAGCAGACCCAAACTGGCCAAAGGGGTATTCCATATCATCTGACATCATGCTAAACAATATATAGGGGTGGCTAGCTGGGGAGGGGGACTGCTGCTCAGGGATGGGTTGGGCATCGGTCAGCGGGTGGTGAGCAATTGTGTTGTACATCACTTGATTTGTACACATTATTATTATTACTATTATAATAATTATTTTTTCTTTCTTTCTTTTCTGTCCTAATAAACTGTCTTTT
This sequence comes from Stictonetta naevosa, assembly GCA_011074415.1. Classification (NCBI taxonomy): domain Eukaryota; kingdom Metazoa; phylum Chordata; class Aves; order Anseriformes; family Anatidae; genus Stictonetta; species Stictonetta naevosa. The sequence continues at coordinate 72,563 of MU011862.1, forward strand.
CTCAACACAAGAGCTTTTACTTTTTTTTCTGATTTTCTCCCCCATCCCACTGTGGGGGCAGGGTGAGCTGCCGGCTGGGTTAAATCACAAAAAAATGAATACTAAAAGGACTGAGCAGAGTTGTACCCTTTTACATCCCTAACCAATAACTGAGGATCCTGGGTGAGTAGAACGAAAATGGCTTGTGAGCTCTCCTTCCACCGTCTGTTCTTCTGACACTGCTGAAGCTGAAGTTCTGGGATATATGGTTCATTTGGTTTGGCCATAGGGTACTTAGAATCATAGAATCATTTAGGTTGGAAAAGACCCATACGATCATCAAGTCCAAGCATCATCCTAACACTACCAAGTCAGCCACTAAAGCATGTCCCTAAGCATCACATCTACACGTCTCTTAAATACATCCAGGGATGGCAACTCCACCCCCACCCCTCACCCTCCACCCCAAGCAGCCCATTCCAATGCTTAACCACTGTCTCCATGAAGAAATTCTTCCTAATGTCCAATCTAAACATCACCTGGCACAACTTGAGGCTTTTTGCATCCTATCATTTGTCACCTGAGAAAAGAGACCAACATGCACCTCTCTACAGCCTATATTCAGGTAGTTGTAGAGAGTGATGAGGTCTCCCCTCTTCCTTTTCTCCAGATTAAACAGCCTCAGTTCCCTCAGCCGCTCCTCATATGTTTTCTTTTCTAGTCCCTTCACCAGCTTTATTTCTCTTCTCTGAACATGTTCCAGCAACTCAGTATCTTTCTTGTAGTGAGGGGTCCAAAAGTGAACACAATACTCGAGGTGCGGGCTCACCAAAGCCAAGTACAGAGGGACAATCACTTCCCTAGTCCTGTTGACCCCACTATTTCTGATACAAGCCAGGATGGTATTGGCTTTCTTGGCCACCTAGGCACACTGTGGGCTCATGTTCAGCCAGCTGTTGACCAGCACCCTCAGGTCCTTTTCTGCTGAGCAACTTTCCAGATACTTTTCCCCAAGTCTATACCACTGCATTGGGTTGTTATGACCCAAGTGCAGCAGCACCTGGCACTCAGCCTTCTTGAATGCCATACAATTGGACACGGCCCATCATTCTAGACTATCCAGATCCTTTTGCAGAGACTTTCTACCCTGAAGGAGATCAACACTCCTGCCCAACTTACTGCAAACTTACTGAGGGTGCACTTGATCCCCTCATCGAGATTGCTGATAAAATTTTAAACAAAACTGGCCCCAATACTACATTCTTCATTCTACTTGCATTCTTCATTCCTGCCTTACAGCAGAAGATAAGAATCAAACACTTGGACTTCTACTTTCCATCATGACAAGAATGGTACTTAGTGAAAAGATATCCATCCAGATGAGAAAGTCAATAAGTCATTACTTATTAAATTATAGAGACTGGAATTAGTGGTAAAGAAACAGATTCAAATACATTTGTTCAGCTTCAACTTGTGTTTCTATGCTAGCAGCTTGGAAGGATTGTTCTCAGGCTGGAGAAGTAGTATTTAAATCACCTACTGTTTTGGACTGGTGGAACATAAAAAAATCAGAAATAATTACTTTAATCTTTCCACTGTTTTTTTTTCTTCCTGTGCATTCAACAAAATATATGCTTATTAAGGAAGTTAGGGGATGTATAGCATTTGATATCACTATTTAGGGAAAGCAGCTAAAAGTTGGTTCATGTCTACAAAGGCAAGATTTTTCTGATAAAGATCACAGAATCACAGAATTGTAGGGGTTGGAAGGGACCTCGAAAGATCATCGGGTCCAACCCCCTGCAAAAGCAGGTTCCTTAGAGCAGGCTGCCCAGGTAGGCGTCCAGACAGGCCTTGAATATCTCCAGAGAAGGAAAGATATCTGCAGTTTTGCCTAATCTAAGATATTAGTTAAGCATACCGGTTTTGTCAAGGCACAAGTAATTGTAAACACCTTCCCAAGCATTCCAGTTTAGTAAAGATGCAGCTCTTTGCAGAAGCCATCTTTCTACCCACCTTCTCTTTGGTGTCTTTTAAATATAGAAAAAAGTTCATAAATATTTCTACCACTTATCACTTACAAATCAATTAAGACTTTAAAATATTTGATACAGGCATGGATTTGTTCTATTATCACAGCTTGGAAGTGCTGTGGGAATAATTGCAAAATTATCAATAATATAAAACAGTATTTAAATTACATATTACATGTTTATTATGGGTGTATTTTTAAAAATTTGCATATTATGAAAAATCAGGTGTATTTAAAATTTTTGTAAGATAAATTGTATGCTCTAATTTACAGTCTGATGTAGTAATAATCCATAAAAATTCAGGTCCTTTAGAGTTGTGTTTGTAAATTAATTTTCTTAGGAGGCAGCTACAAAGGATATTGCTGTTTACACAAGCAAGAACCAGCTTGCTACATTTTTTTTTTCATCAGATATCTAAATGCACTTTTTACATTGTTTCAGAGTTTTGTCTTTTTTTAAAAGTTTATATAGAAATTTATATGTGTTGTGGTTTAACCCGGCCAGCAGCTAAGCACCACACAGCTGTTCACTCACCCTCCCCCCTCCCTCTCTGGGATGGGGGAGAAAAAGGGGAAAATGAAGCCTGTGGGTTGAGATAGAGACAGTTTATTAGGATAAAAAATAAAATAAAATAAAATAATAATAATAATGATAATAGTACTACTACTAATAATGTGTACAAACAAGTGATGCACAATGCAATTGCTCACCACCCGCTGACCGATGCCCAGCCTATCCCCGAGCAGCTGGTCCCCCACCCCGGCTAGCCACCCCTATACATTGTTGAGCATGACGTCAGATGGTATGGAATACCCCTTTGGCCAGTTTGGGTCAGCTGGCCTGGGTCTTACCCTCCCAGCTCCTGCTGCGCCCCCAGCCTGCCCGCTGGCAGGACAGAGCGAGAAGCTGAAAAGTGGCTTAGTGTAAGCACTGCTCTGCAACAATTAAAACATCAGTGTGTTATCAACATTCTTCTCATCTTAAATCCAAAACATAGCGCCCTACCAGCTACCAGGATGAAAATTAACTCTATCCTAGCTGAAACCAGGATAATATAGCTTCAAAATTGTAACCTGCACCCAATGGAAATGTACATATAATCACCTGAATGAAGGCTAGTTCAAAAGTGCTGAAACATAACTACTTCATTTAGCTTAGAAACGAAAGCAGTGGCTGATTAAAAAATGTAATACAGTTTGGGTTTTTCATTAATAAAATATTGAAATATTAAATAGTTTGCAAAGCAGATTACAATTAAGATTCCAGTAAAAAAGACTGTACCATTTCTTGAGTTAGAAATTCACCATTCAATAAGATTAGCAAATTAAGAGCCAAATATAATCTTCTAATTAAATCTACAGTACAGGATGTGCTTAGTGCTAATTAGTATTTATATAGTCTCTACAAAGCTTAATTTACTGTTAAATTTTAGCAGTCAAATTCATTACTGATTGTACACAAATTAGTTCAAGCATGTTTTATTCTTTTAACACAGAATTTGAAATATATATTGTTATTCATAAATTTCCCACCTGCATGTTACTAAATAATTTTGCTCTAACACTTTTGATTTCTGCATTGAAAAAACACTTGATAATGCAAACACATAAAAGATTTTCTAAATTAGTGACTTTGACACATTGTTACTAACATGTTACTTCCCTGTGCTTAGGCTGTGGCAAACAGACTAGATGATGACTATTAAAAATGGTGGTTATGGATAAAATTTAAACTAATAAAAATGGCAGTAATTGTCATCCTGTTGTTATAAAATGCCCTTCTAAAATTCTATTCCTCCCAAAGTAGTATGTTTACATCCACATCACATAATTCCAGAAGACTTGCAGTCAAAGTGAAAGGAAATGCTCCTTGATTTAGAAGTTTGCTTTTACTATCTTCAGTGATATTTTTTTAGGATTTGCATCTTTGGTGACATTAAAGTTACTATATCAAAGTTTCAAAGTCCTGCATGATGCATCTCCCTTTACTATGGTTGCATTTATTGTAATTACCCCATGAAGAAGTAATACATTATTTTAAACCTGTTTTAAAACAATCTCTAGTTTTTGCAAATCTCCCTTCTCAATCTCAGTTAAAGGAATTTTTATAAAGTTGTATGTATTATACAAATACCATGCTTTCTTTATGAAGAACAAAATATTGAAAAAGGAAGTGAGGCATTTGACTAACAAATTGGATAGGCACAGCTTTTTTTAAAGGCACAAATGTTATGCAATTCATATAAAAATAAATTAAATCTACAGCATTAATTCAAACAATCACAATGCCCATAAAATTTACTAACTGCAGAAGTAAATCTCTTCTGTCTTTTGCAATTTTGTAACACTTTGCACTTAGGAAAATAAAAAACTATATATAACAATTTACATGTTAATAATATATGATAACTGGGCATCAAATTACATTTTTTAGAAATCTCTAACTCAACTGGTTTTATGGCATGAGTGGATGGAAGAACTACATGAGACTTTGCCTCTGTTTTCTTTACAAACTAGCAATATTTTAAATAAAGGTAACTATTTATGCATCATTAATCTTTTCATAATTTTATAATTTAACACTACAGAATATATATCATATTAATTTGAATATATAAGGATATCAGTGTCTTACCAGTGGCAAGTTTCTTCTTAAGGAGGGAAAGACAATAACCAGTGCCTACTAGCTCTACATCTACTCCTGAAAGAGTGCTTCCTTCACTGATGAATTGCACTGCAAGTATTGATGGTTTACTGGGTCCTTCTGAAAGTTCAAATTTTGCCCTGAGAGATCCAGAACCTAAAAATAACAAAACTGAAAGGCTGGTTGTTTTGCAAGAAGAAAGACAATCTCCCAAAAGTTTTAGTAGTAAGAAGTAAAAATAACATGACGCTCTTTAAGATCTATTCCTAGCGACTGTCCTATATAAATTTTTATAAGAGATGAGAGTACAAATCTGTTTTTGCAATAATCTATTTAAGAAGATGACTAGTGAATGATTTAGAGATAAGTAACATGCATTTATATGAGATTATATTCAGAAGAATTTGTATACCTATGGTGGTTTTATCCAGCTGGGCAGCTGAGCTCTACCACAACCACTCTCTCACTTCCCCTCTTCAAAGGGAAAGGGGGAGAAAATACATTGGAAAGGGCTCAAGGGTTGAGATAAGAACAGGGAGATCACTCAAAAATTATTGTCATGGGCAAAACAGACTCGGCATAGGGAGATCAATGTAATTTACTACCTATTACTAACAGACTAGAACAGTGACAAACTAAAATCAAACTAATAACACCTTCTCTCCTTCTTCTGCCTCCTCCCCCTTGAGCAGCACAGGGGAACAGGGAATAGGGGCTGCAGTCAGTCCATAATGCTTTGTCTCCACTGCTCCTTCAAGGTCACTCTCTTCCCCTGCTCTAACATGGGGTCCCTCCCACAGGATGCTGTCCTTCCCGAACTGATTCTGCATGGACTTTCCACAGACAGTAGCTCTTCAAGAACTGCTCTAATATGGGTCTGTACCACGGGGTCCGTCCATCAGGAACAAAATGCTCCAACATGGATCACCCATGGGTGGAAGCTCCTGCCAGATCACCTGCTCCGGGGTGGGCTTCTCTCCACTGGCTACAGGTCTGGTCCAGAGTCTGCTCCTTCTGGAGCTCTCCATGGGCTGCAGCCTTCTTCAGGTCAGATCCACCTGCTCCACCGTGGGCTCCTCCATGGGCTGCAGCATGGAAATCCGCTCTGCCGTGGTACACGTGGCTTCAGGGGGACAACCTGCTCCACCATGATCCTCTCCAAAGGTTTCAGGGGAACTTCTGCTCTAGCAGAAGATAAGCACATCCTCCCCCTCCTTCTTCACTGACCTTGGTGTCTGCAGGGCTGTTTCTCACTCCTCACTCTCCCAGCTGCTGCTGTGCAGCAGTTTTTTTTTTCCTTTTTAAAATATGCTCTCACACAGGCATAAACAACATCATTTATTGGCTTGGCTCTGGCCAGCGGCAGATCCTTTTGGAGCCGGCTGAAACTGGCCATTATCTAACATGGGGCAGCTTTTGGACTCTTCTCACAGAAGCCACCCCTGCACCCCCACGCTACCAAAACCTTGCCACATAAACCCAGTATAATACCAGACAGTCTTGGTAATCTCTTATTACATAAAATGCTTGATTGGTCCCTATAATCATTTATGCTTGCTGTTCCATAAGTATTTAATACCACCTATCTCATACATAGTGCTTTTCTTTAGCAGATTTCAAAGCACTATCTTTCTGGATGAATGTACACAAATAAAACCATCTCTATTGGAAGAAATGTAGCTAAACAGTAATATATCCATAGGAAAGAAATTCTTATTCTAATAAAAGCACTGTCTGATTAAATACATTTCCAAAAAAGCTTCAGTTTACTTTTTTCATAGACAGTGGTCAAGTTCATTTCAATGCCATTATAAATAGTAATAGCTGAAAATGACTTTAGGTACACTTCTGTAGTTAGTGCAAAGCACTTTACAAAAAGAATCATTGTTATGGCTTCCTTTTTCTAGTTCTTAAACAACTCTTTTCTTGTTCTTGCACTATATGATGGGAATAAATGAGTTTTAAACAATTAATAATGGAATAGCGAAAGTCAAGTATTTTTACTTCTTTAAAACAACTTCAATAGGAACTGCTAAATGTCAAGGAAAGTTAGTAACTGAAATGTTACTGGGGTAAAAGCAGAAATTAATGTATGACATTGTTTTATGCAATGGCTTGTTCTTGATAAATTTAGCTTAATGTCCATTTCATTTCTTCTGTATGCCTATCATAGTTTGAGTAAATCAGATAAATCAGAACTTCCTTCCACTGTACTCATATATTCACGTGCTTTGAAAGTTGGTTCTGTTTTATCTGTTTGCAATTGACAGCTCAGATAATGTTAGAACATTAAAAAGAAAACATAATGGAAAAAAATCATAATGGAAGACAGATGGAAAAGAACTGTGAGGTCAGTGAATGATAAAGTACACCAGAATTACAGCAATTAACCTCTGTCAGATCACGTTCCCTCTGATTTTTTTTTAAATGACTACCACAGTTTTACAGCCTTTGCAGCAATAGAAGAGCTCTTCCCTTTCCAGGCTTGTGGTTCCTATATGAAACTAGTCCTATTTACAAGCAAATTTGTGCTTTCATAATGGCCTTTCCATTACACCACAATTCTATTTCTCTATAGTGGCTTTGTGGATGAGATGCTTCCCTTTGGCCCCTACTTTTCTACTTCAGAAAAAACATTGCATCTGTAAAAGATGCAAGGGCTGTGGCAAGAAAAGGACCTCAGGAAAAGGCAGCTGGGCTGAGAATAACTATTGGCACCCTACCATATGCTATATAAATTAACACTCCGAGCAGATATGCAGAGATTCATTTTTTTCTTGGAGTCACATATGGTCAAAACAAAGACCTTCAAAATGTTGGTTAAGTTAAATGTTATCTATAGTTGAGCCTCTCAATACAGGATTATTTTTTTTTCCAGTTCTTCCACTTACCTCTTCCTACTTTATCTCAATTGTCAGTGTGTGGAAAAACAGAACACATATTAAATGTATTTTTATTTTGAATAACTGCTCATTTTCAAATAGCATTGATGTAATAATTTCCTTACCGAGTCTAAGCTCCATTTTAACGCTACTAATTGCTTTCAAAGGTTTTCACTAATATTCTTTTTATAATTGTCCTGGTTTCAGTTAGGATAGAGTTAATTTTCCTCCCAGTAGCTGGTAGGGTGCTATGTTTTAGATTAGGATGAGAAGAGTGCTGATAACATGCTGATGTTTTAATTGCT
>JAACYO010020260.1:0-26035 GCA_011074415.1 Stictonetta naevosa
GTTATTCCCTGGAGAAGAATGTTTAGGAGGGAAATGATTCGGCAGGCAGCTATGCAAGAATGGGAAAGAACTAACACCACCACCCCGACCGAGAGTAATTCCAATAGAGCAGAAATATCCGCTTATCTAACTGCAATAATAACAACCCACAACATATAAGTCATATGAGAGACTAGGGGTCAGAATTAGAAAGTACTTGGGGATGAATCCTGAGGACCCCGTAGCCCAAGGGCTCTTTAAAGTTCATTTTGTGATTAAAGCCTGGCCAGATATACAGAAAAAAAGCTCCAGAAAGTGGGAGGATGGAGTGAACAGTGCGGGTAGTATGAAGGTGTACGCCAAGAGGGGAGATGAGAAGGAAAAGCAGGGGGCGAAACAAATGGTATTCACAGCGTACTGGGTAGTGAGGCAGAGGGGAAGACAGAGGGCCCAGGATGGAAAGGAGAGGAAGAGAGATGGAGGAATGGCAGACAAGGAAAACTACCTGTGTTGCAGCCTAAATCCTAGCAGGGACAGGCTTTGAGAAGATGTTTTAAGTGTGGCCAGGCTGGCCACTTCAAATAGGAGTATCCGGAGTGGAAGAAGGAGGAGAGATTGCTGTTATAAATTCAGAACAGGGGAGCTGGGGCTTCTCAGAAAGCTAGTTCCCTGATAAAGGAAAAAGTGTACCTCAAGGGTTCCTCAAGTGTACCTCAATGGGGATCACTCTACAATTATTGTTACAGGCAAAACAGACTTAGCATAGGAAGATTAATATAATTTACTACCTATTGTTGATGGAGTGGAGCGGTGTGAAACAGAGAAACAAGCTGGGGGCACCTTCCCCCATCCACACCCTTCCACCTCTTCCCTGCTCTGAGTGGCATGGGGGGGCGGGGGGGGGGGGGGGGGGAGGGGGGGCTGCAATCAGTCCGTGGTGCTTCGTTTCCACTGCTCCTTCACATTCATTCTCCCCCCTGCTCTGTTGTGGGGTGCCGACCTTCCTGCGCTGGTCCTTTGTGGGTTTCTCCATGGACAGCGAAAAACGGGCTCTTTGGGAGCTGCTCCAGGTGTGGGGCCCCTCTCATGGTGTTAGGGTTAAGAAACATTTCTTGGTAATGGGATGAGAGATTCATAGCCAAATATTATCGTGTATATAATGAAGAAAGGCATAAATAATGATAGGAGGAGGGAGAAGACAAGACAGGCCTGGAGAAGTGAAACATGAACAACTTGAGCCTTGTTTAAAAAGATAAGTTGGATAAGGGGGGGTTAGGACTGAAGCCAAGAACTAATTAAAGTCAAGAACTGAAAAGGAGCATGCGCCAAAGAGAAAAGGTGAAAAGTTTAACCCTGAGGATGACTCCTTACTTCATCTGGACGACCCCCAGGACGACCACCAGAGAGCACCACGCATGTGTGAATGGGAGGAGAAATAATTAACATACGAAGCGAGGCTGATATTGTAAATATTAATGAATACTAATGAATATGTAACTTTTAGGATATTAATAGCGATCGGGATGTAACAGGACTGGAAGCCAGATTTGGGCGCCTGCCCCTGGTTTCCAGCGCTGAATAAAGCACCTTCATATAATCACCTTGTGGTTATGTGTCTGCTACGCTAACAATGGGGTGCCGACCTCCCTGGGCTGCTCCTGCATGGGCTGCAGCGTGGAGATCTTCTCCGCCACGGTACACCATGGGCTACGGGGGCTTCTGCCTTCCCCAACAGGGGCCTCTCTGTGGGCTGTGGGAGGGCTTCGGCTCCGGCAGCTGGAGCACCTCTGCACTACACTCCCCCTCCTCTGCACTGACCTTAGTGTCTGCAGGGAGGTTTCTCACTCCTCACTCTCCCAGCTGCTGTTGTGCAGCATTTTTTTTTCCTTTTCTTGGATGTGCTGTCATAGAGATTTAAACTGCATTGCTCATGGCTTAGCTCTGGGCAGTGGTGGGCCCCTTTGGAGCTGGCTGACAGCTAACATGGGACAGCTGCTGGATTCCTCTCACAGGGGCTAGCACTTCAGACCATTCTGCTACCAGAACCCTGCCATGTGAACCCAATACACTGAGGCAGCTAGGTCATTACTGGCCTGTAAAGTATCAAGGCTTAAATTAACTAATGAAACCCTAAATGTGATGGGGGTAGAAGGGACTGGGATAACAGTGCCACTTTTTGGGGACACCAAACTGAGACTAGGGATAGAATGATCACTGGGCAATTATTGTATGTAACCGAGATAGGGACTAACTTGTTGGGAAATGATTTGATACTGAAATTGGGCATTCAAACAGCAAATTGTTAGGCTAGAATAATGTTGTTATTAATGGGGTGCTCTCAGACCCTGGGAGCAAAGATATATTTGCCTTTGAGTGGAAAGACCATGAAATGGGGTGGAAGCAGCAATACAGATGGACAATTTTACCTCAAGGGTTTACAGGGCCACCAATTTATTTGGGCAAGTTCTAGAACAAATTTTGGAGTAATTCCAACCTCCAAAGGAAGTGTTACTGTTACAATATGTGGATGATCTTTTATTGTCAGGACAGGAGAAAACAGTTGTGAAGGAAGCCACTAACAAGGCATTCGACTTTCTGGGAAAACAGGGCTTGAAAGTATTGGAAAATAAATTAAAATTCATAGAAAGAGAAGTCAAATATTTAGGGCATCTAGTGTCTGAGAGGGAATGAAGAATAAATCCAGACAGGATTCAGGGAATTGTTGAGCTACCCCTACCCAAAACTACAAAGAAGTAAAAAGTTTTAAGAGAAAGAGGTTTTTAAGGAATTAGGAGTCACGAAGTCCAAAGGAAAACAGATACTCCCTGATGGGAGAGAAATGCTGAATAACGTGCTAATGAGGCAAATATTAACTGTTTTACATCAAGAGGGTCATTGGGGAATTCAAGCAACGTGTGACGCTGTGCTATGGAAATATGTATGTGTAGGAATATAAATATACTCTGGCTGAACAAGTATGAAGGTGTTGTGTAGTACGTCAAAAGGTAAATAGGGAAATTATCTGCAGTCAGCCCAAAGGGGGCGAGAACCAGGAATTCAACGCTTCCAAAATGTACAGGTAGATTTTACAGAACTCCATAGAGTAGGTAGATTTAAGTAGTTGTTAGTCTTGGTAGATCATTTGTCAGGGTGGGTGGAAACTTTCCCTTCAGTATCTGCTACTGCAAACATAGTAACTAAAGTAATTCTAGAACAAATAATTCCCAGGTATGGAATTGGTGAAAATATTGACTCTGATCAAGGAAATCACTTTATGTCAGAAATATTGCAAGGGCTAATGTGGACTCTAGGAATTAAGTGGAAATTTCACACTCCTTGGCATCCTTCCTCTTCTGGAAGGGTGGAGCGGATCAGACAGTAAAGAAGCAATTGACTAAGTTCTGGAAACTCGGCTTCCCCAAACGAAGCGCTTACCTTTGGCACTTCTCCAAATTCAAATTGCACCAAGAAATGATGTGGGAGTTTCACCATATGAAATACTATTTGGATTGCTGTACATGGACAAAGGGAATGAATTACCTCAATTTGAGACAAAAGATGCTTTTCTTAAGAACTATATACTCGGGCTGTCGTCCTCTTTGTCATCTCTCAGGACCTGTGGACTGTTAGCTCAACCCCCACCCTTGGAAGCCCTGATCCATCCATTCCGAGAAGGAGATTGTGTTTTGATGCGAACATGGAGAGAACTGAAACTGCAACCTGAGTGGGATGGACTGTTCCAAGTGCTCCTGACTACTGAGACGGCAGGAAGAACGGCTGAGAAAGGGTGGACTCATACCTGGGTAAAAGCATCAGTTAACCCTGATACCAGAGAGACTGCATTAACAAAGACTTTTAAGGTTAAAACTGTTAAAACTATCTGTTGTAAACCTTTAACTTCTCCTTAGAATTCTTAATGAATTAATGAGTAAAAGGGATTGAATTACACAGAACTGGAGTGTTTCCAGGGAACACTCCCTGGAAGTGGGAGAAAAAGAAAGGAGGGTATATAATCCCCACCAGAAGAATCCTTATTAGTTTGTGATTTTTATTGTTTTTCTTAATTATTATTTCTTATTTCTTCGTGTATATATACATAGAAATGATGTATTTTAAGTTTATCTTAGTAATACCTATTCTCAATGGATTAGTGATAGGATGGAGGGAAAAATCAGCATTTCCAATTAATCCAGAACATCTCTCGAGTTCTATCTTGAAATAATTGTTGGATTTGCACCCAGATGCCTAGACAGATTGAAAAGGCCTTGTCCCTGATTGCTATTTCCAGCAGCAACTGTGTCTGGATTCTCTAGATTTCTGAAAATGACAGATCATACTCAGTCCTGGGAAGGAATAGATTTTGAACTTGAGCTCCCTACACACAATCCTGGCTACAATATACTGTGTTATCAAAGGTGTATTTTAAATAACATTGATAGAAACTCAGGGGGCAATAGTATTGACCCTGGGTGTGGAAATATCCATGAAATATGGAATAATCCATACTGTACTGAATATGGCAGCCACGGGAATGCTAATATACATAATGCACACCAGATACAACAGGAGAATCCTGTAACCAGATGGCCTGTCCCAAATGGCAAGGGGTGGTACTGGCTACATGCCAATAAAGACAGGAAGGTGTTGCCCCTAGGATGGAAGGGAGCTTGCACCCTGGAGGCAATAATTCCAAATGTAACTGTTATTGAAGACCCATAAAGCCAAAGCCCCCTTGAGACCACACGCAGAATTAAGCAGACTCCAGATAATCCTTTAGTAAAATCCTCTAGCATTTCACAGTTTTGCAAGGTGGTTTTTATCTTGGTTAAGGGTGAGTGAATCAGAAAATGCTATTGTAAATATCTCAGCCATAACTGAAGAACTAGAAAATAAGTTAGATAAGTTTGCAAAAATAGTACTCTAGAATCAAATAGTATTAGATTTATTAATAACCTCATAAGGAGGAGCGTACGCTGTAATTAGTACAAGTTGCTGTATATATGTAGATCAAATGGGACAAATTTGACTGATGTCAAAAATCTTTGATAAAAAAAAACCAAAACAACACAACAGAATCCAACATAGAGTAGCTCAAGCTGACACTTCCTGGGGATTTAGAAACATTTGGGAGAAACTAATTTCGTGATTACCTGAATAGAATTGGCTCAAACAACTATTTATTGGTATTGTAATAATAATGGCATTGTATAACTATCATCCCCTGTGACATCTGAAGAAGAATATTGTACCTTAAAGTTGGAAAAACTCAACAGTGTGGTATATGAAGAGGTGCAAAAACAACAATATGAGTAAGAAAAGAAGAGGGGGGAATTGTGAGAAACTAAGTTGTGTTTTTGCAGTAGAGAATGAATTTTATGTATTCCAAGGTAGCTGTGTAGTCATAACAAGGAGAAATGCTAAGTAGATAAGTGGACAGTAGAAGGCCTCACTGTTCCAAAACAAGGTAGAAGCTTGAGAAAAACAGGATGAGCAGCGTGGCAACAGTAAAACAAAGATCACATGTTCTCAAAACATAAGAAAGTAGAAATTAAAGGGTTGAAAAAAAATTTTGTACATATATGGTATAGAGGAGGGTTGAGTAGCTTGTGAACCTGTAGTATTCAGCCAGTGAGGAAACAGGGGAGGTGATCAGGCATCGGGTAATTCGGAATAAAAGGTTATGATTTATTTACTAAAATGTGCTCCTGATTGACAGGACGCCCACCATTGCAATCACCAATAAAATAGCTTCACAGCATATCCTGTCTGAAGAAAATTATTTGAGATTTTTCTCACACCTGCACATCCTTACAACATCCTTAAAATCCTTCTGAGTGCCCCCCTCTCCTTTCCAAAGATCATAAACCCTATTTTTTTTCCTAAGCTCTAGCCACAACTCGCTGTTCAGCCAGGCCGGTCTTCTTCCGCCCGGCTTGTCCTTGGGCACGTGGGAACAGACCGCTCCTGAGCCATTAAGATTTCCAGAGCTGTGTAATTTGATAGACCTGGGCGATGACAAGGAAGAGGGCCGTGGACCGCCGCCGCTGAGCCCCTCCCCCCTGACCCCCTAAGCTCCCGCCTTGCCTACCCCCGATAATGCCTCCCTGGGGGCCCGAGCTTTCGACCCGCGGGAACGATGGGAGCTAGTGCGCCGGGAAGCGCTAAAGGATGGGGCTCCGTCGACAGTTTCGGCGGTGTTTGATTTAAAAACTTGGGAAAATGCTGGGACACCTCTATGGGACGCTGCCTCGGTGATGACGACCTGGCGCTTAGCAAATGAGACACTGAGATCATAGCAAGCGGAAAATAGGGTACAGACAGCGGCCGCACAGGCTACGCAGGCGGGTGAAATAAAAAGCGGTGACTGCGTACCGCCAGAGAAAGCAAACCTGACAGACTTGGGAATAGAGGCAGAGACAATATCCCAATCCATGGCGGCCACTCTGTGCTCGATGCCATTGCGACCATCAGCGCCGCCAGCGCCGCCGCCCGCCCCGCCGCCGGCTGCTGTGTTTCTCCGGTTTGAGCGCCCGCCCGCCCGCACCGGGCGCTGCCATGTTCCGCCTGCTGCTGCGCACCGCCCCCCGGGCCCCCGCTCGCCACCGCCCGCCGCCGCCGCCGATGCTGCCCCCCCACCATCCCCCCCAACCCCCACCCCCGGGCCGGCCTCCCCTCAGCCCGCCGGCCCCTCTGCTGGCGCTGCGGGCCGCCGCCGGCAGCTCGGCCAAGGATGTGGGTGGATCCCCTGAAAAGGCAGCCACAGACTTTGAGCCCTGGGAATTTGGTAAGAAGGGGGAGAGCAATTTTATTTAGGCCTCAATACCTTTTTAAACCCCCATATTGACAAATACGCAGGAGTGATTCCTTGTTTTGTGTGGGCTTACTAACAAAGTGCATGAGAAAAATTGGCATTCGGCTTGAAATTCGGTCCTGTTGAAATGTAAATTTTGTGGAAAAGGTGGTATCGTTTGTCTAGAAGATACGGAAGGCTGAGTGCTTCAGGTGTTTTCCCGAAGTCCTGTGGATTTATGATAAGAACAGGGCTCATTAAGAATCTGAAATAGTAAAGTTTGTATGTAGAAGGAAGAGTTTAATCCCAGAGGATTGGGATGTTTGGGAAGAAGATCAGGAAAAGATAATAAAAACCTGCAATAAAAAGGTTTGTGTGGAAATTGAAACAAGGGACATTAACTAATATAAATAAATAAAAGAGAATGGGAAATCAAGGAAATGAGTAATATCCAAAACAAAGACGTTTTAAAGAAAGCCTCTTTGGGTGCATATTGGCACATTGGAAGGATATTGTTAGAAATGGGGGCACAGAAAGCAAGAGGACTTTCACTAAGTATCGCAATCAATGGTGGCCACTATATAAGCTAAATGGCCACTTTATGGATCAATCGACTATAACAATATCTTGCAATCAATGTTTTTGAGGAGAGAAGGGAAATGGGATGAAATGTTGAATACTGATATGTTGTTTCAGCATTTTGGAGGGAAAAGGTATGGAATTAAGTTGACCCCTGACTGAGCCTTTGGTGCTGGCATTAGAAAAGTACAGGCTGGAGAAAGATAAAGGAAGTGTTAAAAGGGTTGTTGAAGGTGTTAAAGGTGTGGCATGTAGTATTTGACAGAGCTGTTTGAAGTTGAATGATCAGGGAAAGAGGATGTAGGGATGTTAGTAGTTCTGCTTCAACCCGAGGCTGAGATCTAAAAATCACAGAGGGTGTGAGCCCTCTGGGTCAGAGGGACCATGATGGGTCCGAAAGAGTTGTCATGGAAACAGAAAAGCAGCTAACTCTTAAAACAACCTGAGTTCATGTGTGAGCTCAGATTGCCAATGGGACCGCTCAGGGAACTGTCAAGGATTGCATTCCCCTGAACGACCCCCCACTGAGACCCTAATCACCCCGGAAATTATGAACAGTTATGTAAATACCGAAATCTGGTTAAATTGGGAATTGAGAATCTGTTCCAACAAGGTCCAAAAGAAACCCCTATGGAATTTTTGGACCAACTTTGAAATGCAGTGAAAACAAACAAACAAACAAAAACAAACAAAAAAAACACAAACACAATTTGGACCTGGCTTCAGAAAACAAACAGAGGCAATTGACTAGCCTATTTCTAGGGCAGTCGGGCCCTTATATCAGCAAGAAAATGTCTTAGGCTGCAGGATAAGCTTACAACAGTCAGGAATAACGGGGACCTGGGGCATCTACCCTAGCAGGTCCACTGGTTGAAATAAAGCTAGGGAACGAAGAGAGAGGCTTGAATTTTTGTTGGTTAAGGGAGCTTCTTTCTCTGTGTTAATTAGCCTGTAAATGTAATAGGAGCAACTGGCCAACAGGAAAAGGCGTTTTTTTTGCAATGCTTGAAATTTAAATTGGGAAAAATGATTGGAATTACAAACTGAGAAAAACAGTCAAGTTCGGTTCATGGTACTCGATTTAAAGGATGCCTTTTTCTGCCTGCCCATGGCAACTGAAAGCCACAAACTCTTTGCCTTTGAATGGTGTTATAAATGAAGATACTGAGTCGCGAAAAACTGACTCCACAATCAGTAAGATTGTAAAGTAGGTATGTTTATTCAGCGCTGGGCAGCACGGGGGGTAGTCCCATCAAAGTCGTGCGCAACAATTCGCTCGCTTGCATTCTCTTTTATCCCCTAAAATATTACATATGCATTAAGTTTCGCAACACACCTATGCATATTTATTTCCTAGCTCCACCTAGCCCTGCTTCGTATGCTAATTATCTTGTCAGTCCTTCTGCACTTGCGTAATATTCTCTGGTGGTCATCCGGGTGGTCGTCGGGTGGTCGTCGGGATGAAGTAAGACGTCTTCATCAGAGCTGAACTTTTAACTTGGCTCAAACAACTATTTGTTGGTATTGTAATAATGATGGTATTGTATAACTATCATCCTCTGTGACATCTGAAGAAGAATATTGCACCTTAATGTTGGAAAAACTAAGTTGTGTTTTTGTAGTAGAGAACGAATTTTATGTATTCCAAGGTAGCTGTGTGGTCATAATAAGGAGAAATGCTAAGTAAATAAGTGGACAGTAGAACGCCTCACTGTTCCAAAATAAGGTAGAAGCTTGAGAAAAACAGGATAAACAGTGTGAGATGAGTAAAACAAAGATCACATATTCTTAAAACATAAGAAAGGAGAAACTAAAGGGTTGAAAAAAGAAAAATTGTACATATATGGTATAGAGGAGCATTGAATAGCTTGTGAGCCTGTAGTACTCAGCCAATGAGGAAACAGGGTAGGTGATCAGGCATCGGGTAATAGGGAATAAAAGGTTATGATTTATTTACTAAAATGCGCTCCTGATTGACAAGACACCCACCATTGCAATTGCTAATAAAATAACTTCACAGAAGATCCTGTCTGAAGAAAACTGATTTTTCTCACAGATAGGTTTACCTCTGTGCTGCCAGTTGTTTTGTTTCCATTGCTGCAGCAACCCCTAGCATTTGTCATCATCCATGAGTCAGTGTAGAGGTACAGTACTGGCCATTTTTCTCTTTCGGCAATCTCTAGGGCTAGTTGTATGGCTTTTACTTCTGCATACTGACTCAGCTCGCTTTCCCCTTCCATGGCCTCCACAACTTGTCGTGTGGGACTCCACACAGCAGCTTTCCATTTCCGATGGCTCCCTACCACACGGCAGGATCCGTCAGTGAACAACACATACTGCTTTCTGTCTTCTGGCAACTCATTATATGGTGGTGCCTCTTCAGCACAAGGTACCTCTTCTGTCGGTACTCCGAAATCCCTGCCCTCCAGCCAGTCCATGATCTCTTCCAGGATTCCTGGGCAGTTGGGTTTTCCCATTCGAGCCTGTTGTGTAATTAACTCTACCCACTTGCTCCACGTAGCGTCAGTCACATGATGTGTAGTAGAAACCTTAACTTTGAACATCCAATGTAACACAGGTAGCTGTGGTGCCAAGATGAACTGTGCTTCTGTACCAACAACTTCTGAAGCAGCTCGAATCCCCTCATATGCTGTTAATATCTCTTTTTCAGTTGGGGTGTAATTGGCTTCTGATCCTCGATAGCCCCAGCTCAAGAAACCCAGAGGTTGACCTCGAATTTCTCCTGGGGTCTTCTGCCAGAGGCTCCAGGTGAGGCCATGCTCCCCATTTGCAGTGTAAAGTATGTTTTCCACAGCTGGTCTGGTACAGACAGGCCCAAGGGCTACTGCACAATCTATTTCTTGTTTGAGTTATTCAAAGGCCTGTTGTTGCTCGGGGCGCAACTCGAAATAGTTCCTCTTTCGAGTCACTTGATATAGAGGACTCACAATCTGACTATAGCCTGGAACATGCATTCTCCAGAATCCCGCAAGGCCTAGGAAAGCTTGCGTTTCCTTTTTGCTAGTTGGTGGAGACATTGCCATTATTTTGTTGATCACATCCATTGGAATGTGGCGATGTCCAACCTGCTATTTTATCCCCAAGAACTGGATTTCCTGTGCATGTCCCTTGACCTTATTCTGTTTAATAGCAAAGCCAGCTTTCAGGAGAATTTGGATTATTTTCTTCCCTTTCTCAAAAACTTCTGCTGTGTTGCCCCACACGATGATATCGATGTACTGCAGGTATTCAGGAGCGTCCCCCTGTTCCAGCACAGACTGGATCAGTCCATGGCAAATGGTAGGGCTGTGTTTCCACCCCTGGGGCAGTCGATTCCAGCTGTATTGGACACCCCTCCACGTGAAAGCAAATTGTGTGCTGCTGCCAGAGGGATGGAGAAAAACGCATTAGCTGCCTTTGACTCTCGTTCATACTGGAGTTCTAGCATGTCTGGCACTGCTGCACTCAGTGGTGGCGTGACTTCATTCAGGTCCTGACAGTCCACTGTTAGCCTCCACTCACCATTAGACTTTCGCACTGGCCATATAGGACTATTAAAGGGTGAGCGAGTCTTGCTGATCACTCCATGACTCTCCAGCCGATGAACCAACTCCTGGATGGGAATCAGAGAGTCTCGGTTGGTGCGATATTGGTGCACAGTTGCAGTCGCAATTGGCACTTGCTGTTCTTCAGCCTTCAGCAATCCTACAACGGAAGGGTCTTCTGAAAGGCCAGGCAGGGTAGACAGCTGCCTAATCTTCTCTGTGCTCAAAGCAGTTATGCCAAAAGCCCACCAGTACCCTTTTGGATCCTTGAAGTACCCTCTCTTGAGGTAGTCTATGCCGAGGATGCACGGAGCCTCTGGGCCAGTCACAATGGGATGCTTTTGCCACTCATTCCCAGTTAGACTCACTTCAGCTTCCAATATAGTTAGCTGTTGGGATCCCCCTGTCACTCCAGAGACAGAGGTGAGTTCCTAAGTTCATCCTTTTGTCAGATGAGTTGGAAGAACATTTGGAAAGAACCATAAAGGAGATGGGTACCTTTGTTCAATCTGAAAGCCTACATTCAGAGACCTTACTGAAATCCTATACTGAGGGTGTTTAAGGAAAGGTTGGACATGGTGCTTATCGACATGGTTTAGTGGGTGACAGTGGTAGTAGGGTGATGGTTGGACCAGATGATCTTGGAGGTCTTTTCCAACCTTAATGATTCTGTGATTCTATCCCTTGGTGGCCTGATGGCATTAGGGTACACTGTGCGCCTGTGTCCACTAGAGCTTTATATTTCTGCAGTTCCGGTGTGCCAGGCCATCGGATCCACACAGTCACAATTCTCCCATCGTTTATTTATGTTAAACCTGCAGGTAACATTTTATGTTTACATCTTAGAATATTCTACTTAATTTTCTAAAGCTTTTATTAATGCCTGGTTTTCTGTTCCTGGTACTAGTGCCAAAATTTGACTCTCAGATGCCCACTCTGCCACCCCTTTGGCTCCTGCATCAGCCAATCTATTTCCCCTTTCAATATCGGTATCCCCTGCTTGATGTCCTTTAATGTCAGCTGTAGTAGGCAGGTATACCACTTGGAGTAATTTCAGTATCTCTTCTGCATGTTTAATTGAGGAAGATAAAAGTCCTCTCTCCTTCCAAATTGCCCCGTATGCATGCACCACACCAAAGGCATATTTCAAATCTGTCCAAATGTTTGCCAGCTCAAGAGCTCTTATCAAGGTGATGATTTCCACCTTTTGGGCTGATGTTTGTTACTGCATATCCTGTGAGGCAAAGTCCCTGGCGGACAAAGCTGCTGCCATCTATATACCAATCCTCTGCATCTTCTAGGGTGTATCCTTTAAGTGTGGTCAGCTGGAGTATATTGTGTCCATGGTCTTGATGCAGTCATGAATGGGTAATCTGGAAACTCTGTTACTAAGGAAAGAGGCTGGGTTCACAGTATTAGTGACTAAAAAAATTAATAAACTAATAGCCCATTATACCCCTTCCTTTTCTTCTTCAGTAGCTATCATTTGCATATTGCAACAGTGTCCCCTTTTCCCGAAGGGGTCTTTCAAGCTTCAAGATGACAGTTCCCGATTATGGTGGGGCTATTCTTGAATTCGTGGGTGGGTTAAACACATGCAAGACACCTCTAGACACAGGCACAGCCAGGGATTTGGAACCTCTTTAAGGGTTCCAGCGATTCGGAACCTCTTTAAGAGTTCCAGGGATTCGGAACTTTGAAGGTTCCAGGATGGGTCAGGAGAAAAGTAGACTCTCAGACCTGAGAGGCTCAAAGAGCCTGGACATTCTACCAGAAAGCCCATTAGGGATAATGTTAAAATATTGGGATGATTGGGTATCGAGGAAAGGAAAAGATAAAGAGAAAATGGCTCAATTTTCTATGATAAAATGGCCAAAGGAACCTTTAAGGCCACATGTTTTTTGGCCAGTTTTCGGATCCTTTGAGGACTGGGTATGTCAGGCATTGAACTCTATGTTAACTCTAAGGAGCCTTTTAACCAAGAAGAAAGCAATTACGTGGCTCTATGGATAGGAGCCTCAAACTCATTTCCCCCAACCCAAATATTTGCTTTAAATACTAGAACTGACAGGGGAAAGGAAAAGAAAAAGGAAGAATGGGAGCCTCTGGATAATATACCCCCCTCCCTATTCACAGCAACCAGAACCACCACCTGTTGAAAGTCGATTGCCCACGGCCCCTGTTCCCTCTCCCTCTCCTCCTGCACGAAGGACTAGAAATAAGATAAGAGCCACAGAAAGGGAGGAAAGTGAAACATGAGGTCAGACTGATGATTTAGGAGGTCTTTACCCTTTGAGGGAGGTACCCCTTGGGGGGAACCAGGGGGGAATAGGGTTTGTAGTGTTTTTTTTGAACACGTCATACTGAATTACCAAAGAAACGGCTATAAGAACGGCGGAAAAGGGGTGGACGCATCCATCGTGAGTAAAGGGACCGGTAACAGGAACCTGAAAGGTTGAGTCTACTCCTGGAAATCTGAAAGTTAAGCTTAAAAGAACTTGAAGTATATCGGGGCATAGCTACCCTTTGAATGCTAATTGTATGTATATTAAAACTTGTATTGATTAGAATATTAGCGATCGTTGGAAACTCATATAAAGGCCCTAATAGAAGGATTTGGGGACCCCAAAACCCCATAGGGGGAGTGCCACCTCCAGTAGAGGTAAGATAGTATATGTTATACCTGAAACATCTTGAATTACCCTGGTCCTGAAATTTTAAAATAATAGGTGGGACATATACCTAGAGGATTGGTTATCTACTTTGAATTGAGCCCCCGCTAATTCGTGGAAAAGTTGAATGCAGGTAGGAGAGCCATGTGTAAGCCTGGACCACTTCCTAAGAAGCATCAGGGAGAAGGCAAGACCGGAGAAGGGATCAGTACCGCGGCTCAAGAAGGTTTACCAAGGGCTGTAACTCCTTAGGGTAATAACCGCCGGGTAACATGGCCTTTACCAGACCTCTCCTAATTACATGCATAATTCTATTTTTCCAGGGACATTCTCATAATTGTAGTGAATGTATTGTTAACACCCGGAGAGGAAGAATTCAGGAACGAACACTAGTATATCATACTATCTATGCCTGTAAAGGGGAAGAATTAAACCCATGCTATGTAAACCAAACAGAGTATGCTCGATGTAATGAAAGTAATAAGATAACCTGTTATGATCCCAAAGAGGTCCCCTATCAATGGTGGATAGAGGTAAGAACTAATAATGAAGGAGGAAGGTTAATTGGGAAAAGTCGCATCACCACAAATCTTAGTAAGCCATTATCAATTGAATTTGATGTGTGTGATGCTGCTAGTGACCATTATTATACACCCTGTGGAACAATGAGTTGGGTGAAATATTGCAGTGAACAAGAAAAATATATCCCATGGCCCCTGTTCCCTCTCCCTCTCCTCCTGAGTGGTGGAGAGGTCGACAAAAGTCATTATTTCTGTGGGCGTGTGCCCGGGGACTGGAGCTGTGTATGTTGGGGTACATGGCAGAAGGAACCTACTTTGTGCACTGGATTAAAGGAGGCTGTAATCCAGTGAAATTTACTATTTATAATCTGGGTGAGTTAAAGCAGAGGAAAGAAACCCAATATGGAATTGCAATTGGAGGAAAGGGAAAAGATCCTGGGGCTATCATAGATATAAGGATTATCGAAAGAGCTAGGGCATCTGCCACAAAGCGATTATTATTCCAGTCATTTTACCATAAAATTCAAACAGGAGCTACATATGGGATTCCAACCATTGCTAAAAACTTGTTTATAAATCTTGCAGAGAATATTACGAAGGCATTAAATGTAACAAACTGTTTTGTCTGTGGAGGAACAAATCAAGGGGTATGCTGGCCTTGGGAGTCGATGGAAGCAAACATTTCGGACCCAGAAATTTGGAAAGGGTAATAGAATGACACAATGGGTATTACAAACAAGCAGAATTGGGCGAACCTGCTGGCAAAACCAGAATGGGAAACAATCAGTAGGGGATTTAGTCTAGGGGATTTTAGATTCAGTTTCATCCTATTGCCCATTGCTTGAGGAGAAAGACTGGGAATTATAATCGGAGGGTTGTTCCTGGGACTACTAACAATCCCATGCTTAATTCCTTGTACTACACTCCTTGTACGGAGAATAATCCAAGGAATGCAGTTTACCACAATCCCGGTGGAAAGTACTCAAGAAGACAGAGTCTCTCTTATGGTTCTAAAGCCTCATAAACAGACCCCAAAACCAACGGAGATTCAATTGGCCTTGGCCAAATTCGAAGCCAAGACACGAATTAATGACATTCAAAAGAAGAGGAGGGATTGTGATATATGGAGTAATAATTTGTGTCAAGAAGATGGTTGATGTTAATAAAGAAGGGGGAGATGTGGGAGTGTGGCCATGGGGGTCGACAAGCCCCATGGTTGGTGATAACATCAGACTCTTAACGATGAGGCCATCAAAAATGTAAAGTGTTTAGAGGTGTGAAATATGTTCATTTGATTCGTGTCAGTATGAAACAATGATGAAATGTAACTATCTATCTAAGAAAAACAGAGTGATTAGTGTACATAGTTCTTGTATCATGCAAAAGAAGGGTCCAGCAATTCGTGTAAATTGAGGGTTTGAAGGACGAACATTGAGACTCGAGTCTGGGAGATAAGAGGACCAAGAAGGTTTTTTTGGGAACTGCTGACTTTTGCATGAGACGCTGCCCAAGCCTCTGATGTCTGGCAAAGAGATCCACCAAATAAGGAGAAAGGGGGAGTTGAAGGATGACCGAAGGACAAAGCCTGGGAGGAAGACTACGAGCCTTCAGCACAAGAGACCCCCAGAAAGACCACCAGAGACTGATACGCATGCGCCCGGAGAGGGTTCGGATTCCAGAAACTAATTATAATAACCCTGCCTTTTCTAGGAATAGTGATGAATATGTATTAGTTTAGTAACATAAAAATCAGCCACCTGATGTAACAGGTGTGCGTCTTGGTGGAGCAGAGAATCCCAGCGCACCCAGCGCTGTTTGCTTGCCTCTATTCACTTAATAAATCACAAACTTTGATTAAAATCCTATTTGGGACTTCATCTTTTATCTCAACTGGGGGCTCATCCGGGACTGGTCTTGGTTCTTGAATTCTGACTTGATCTAGGAGGGGCACCCCACCACTCGGTGGCTCTTGTTTGAGTCAGGTCAGGACTAACGCTATCTCAAACCTGAATAAAGGGAAGCAAAGAATTTGATTTTTTTATGAGCTCCCTTGCCGGCTGCAGCATTGTATTTTGCCCATAATTCTGCGTGCGAAGATCCGAACGAAGACGACTGAGTCGTGAGTATTTAAGGCGTATACCGTTTGGTTGGGTGGGATTCGGTTGCCTATGTGTGTAAGAGTGTGACTGAGACGGAACCTAGTTCTGAAGCGAGTGCGGAGGTCTTCTAACCGCGGTTCCAATCTCCCGCGAGGGACTTGGCCGGTGAAGGACCGAAGCGATTCCTATAGGATTCGTGGGTGGGTGATAGTTTATAAACCCCCTGCAAGACACTCTTACTAGGTAACCAAGGGCTGTAGGAATTGCCACAGTAAAATTCCTAGATGGGTCAGATAAAATCGAAGACCCGAGATCAGAAAAAAGGGAGAAAATTACCAGACATACCACCAGAAAGTCCATTAGAGATAATGATTAAAAATTGGAACGAAAGGGGCCCCAGAAAAGGAAAAAGTAAACTAAAAATGATCCAGTATTGTATGGTAGAATGGCCAAAGAAACCTCTAAGACCAAATGTATTTTGGCCTGTTTTTGTTTCATTTGAAGACTGGATTTGCCAGGCCTTAAATATACATGTTAATTCAAAAAAACCTTTTAGTCAGGAGGAAAGTGATTAGGCAGAATTATGGATCAGGGCTTCACGTCCTTTTCCAGCCTCAATATTTACACTAAGAGCAGATGAGAAGTCTGAAGAAGAAGAAGAAAAACAGGAAAAAGAAAAAGATGATGAATGGGAGCCATTAGATAACTTACCACCCCCACCACCTCTGTATCTTAACAATCCACCCTCAGCAGCGGCTCCCCCTCCGGTGGCTGTGGAATCTCCATTAGTACCACCGTTGCCCCTGCCTCCACCACCACCAACACCGGAATTAGACCGACCTCCAGCTGCATGTACAAGGAGTAAGACTGCTGCATCTGAGGGAGCTTCTCTGTATCCCTTATGAGAAGTACCCCTCGGAGGCAACCAGGGAGGCATCGGGTTTGTGGCATTCCCATTAAATACCACAGATGTAAGAAACTTCAAGAAAGAAATGGGGACCTTATTGGATGACCCCCTCGGAGTAGCTGAAAAATTGGACCAATTTCTAGGTCCCAATACTTATACCTGGGAAGAAATACAGTCAATTTTAGGGATCTTATTTACTGCTGAGGAAAAGGGAATGATTAGGCAAGCTGGAATGAGGATTTGGGAAAGACAAAATCAGGCAGGACTCCCGGGAGACCAGAAATGGCCAAATGTGGATCTCCACTGGGATCATCAACAACCCCAAGGAAGGCAGAATATGAGGGATTTGAGAACATTAATCATACAGGGAATAAGGGAAGCAGTCCCCCGAGGGAAAAATATTCATAAAGCATTTAATGAACAACAAGGGAAAGATGAATCTCCAACAGAATGGTTGGAGAGATTAAGGAAAAGCCTACAAATGTATTCTGGAATTGACCCAAATACAGTGGCTGGAACCGCACTCCTTAGAACACAATTTGTAGCTAAATCCTGGGGGGACATAAGAAGGAAATTAGAAAAACTGGAAGACTGGCCAGAAGGAGGATTAGAAGAATTACTTAGGGAAGAACAAAAAGTGTATGTCAGGAGAGATGAGGAGAAACAAAAAGCAAAAGCCAAGATCTTTGTAGCGGCAGTAAGAGAAAGTCAGAAAGATAAGACCCTGTCCAGAGAAAGAAGGGAAAAAGGAGTAGACAAAACACACAGGGGACAGCCTTATCAAGAGAAAAGAACAATTCCCGTCTGTTACTATTGTAACAAGAAAGGGCATGTTCAGAAGAACTGTCGTAAGCGGGAACAAGATGAGAAAATATTCAAAGAAGAATAGGGGTGTCAGGGGCTATATTTTCTGGGGACTTCAACATCAACGGAGCCCTTCATAAAACTATTAATTGGTCCCCATAAAGAAGTTTTATTCTTAGTGGACACAGGGGCCAAAAAATCCACTATTCAAAAACTTCCAAGAGGAATAGAAAAAAGGAAAAGTTATGTATCAATAGTAGGGGCAAAAGGAGAGCCTTTTAAAGTACCTGTCTTAAAAGACATAGAAGTAGAAACAGAAAACAAAATTTGTTTTAATGATTTACTGTTGCTCCCTGAAGCAGAGTATAATTTATTAGGAAGGGATTTGATTTTAAAATTAAACTTGAATATTCATAGCCAAGGGGACAAATTGCAGATTAAATTATACGCTTTAACACAAGAAGATGAGGAAGCCATTAACCCTTCAGTATGGTATAAGGAAGGGGAAATTGGAAAAATAGAAATGGCCCCCATAAATGTTCAAATAATAGATCCACATCATCCAAACAGAGTTAAACAATACCCTATACCAATGGAGGGTCGAAAAGGATTAAAACCTGTAGTTGACAGACTTCTGGAGGGAGGAACTTCAGAACCATGTATGTCACCTCATAATACACCCATCCTCCCCGTAAGAAAATTGGATGGGTCATACAGGATGGTACAAGACCTAAGAGCTGTTAATCAGAGAACAATCACTAAATTTCCTGTGGTGGCAAATCCCTATACTTCACTGAGTCATATATCTCCCAGACACACTTGGTACAGTGTAATAGATCTGAAAGATGCTTTTGGGGCCTGCCCTCTGGATGAGGGATCCAGAGATTATTTCGCCTTTGAATGGGAGGATCCCGAAACAGGACGAAAACAACAATTAAGATGGACTGTGATGCCACAGGGATTTACAGAGTCACCAAATCTATTTGGACAAACTTTAGAGAAGATCTTACAAGATTTCACATTACCCAGGGAAGTAAAATTATTGCAATATGTGGATGATCTATTAGTGGCAGGAGAAACTGAGGAAGAAACCCGAGAAGCCACTATTAAATTATTAAATTTCCTAGGGGAAAGGGGATTAAAGGTATCCCGATCAAAATTACAGTTTGTGGAGCAGGAAGTAAAATACTTAGGGCATTGGCTGAGTGAAGGGAAAAAGAAGCTAGATCCTGACAGGGTATCTGGTATCCTATCTTTAAGACCCCCACAAACTAAAAAAGAAATTCGGCAAATATTGGGATTATTAGGGTATTGTAGACCATGGCTTGAGAACTATAGTGAGAAGGTCAAATTCCTATATGAAAAATTAACTAATGACCGACTTAAGTGGTTCACAGAAGATGATCAAAAATTCGAGGAAATAAAAATGGCATTAATACAAGCACTTGTATTAAGCCTCCCAGATCTGGAAAAACCTTTCTATCTTTTTGTGAATACATCAAATCAGACAGCATATGGAGTTCTTACTCAAGATTGGGCAGGGATTAAGAAACCTGTAGGGTATTGTTCTAAGTTACTTGATCCAGTAAGCAGAGGCTGGCCTGCTTGTCTCTAAGCTTTAGTTGCTACAGCATTATTAATAGAGGAAGTTAGGAAGATTACCTTTAGTGCCTCTCTAAATGTGTATACTCCACACAATGTCAGAAGTGTTTTACAACAGAAAGCAGAAAAATGGTTAACGGATAGCCGAATCCTAAAGTATGAGGCAATATTAATTGATTCCCCTGACTTAGAACTGAGAGTAACCTCTGCTCAGAGTCCAGCACAATTTTTGTTTGGAGAACCATCTGAAAAATTACAACATAACTGCTTAGAGGTAATTGAGACCCAGACTATGGTGAGGCCAGATTTAAGGGATACTGAGTTGCGAAAAGGGGAAGCACTGTTTGTAAATGGTTCCTCCCGAGTAGTGGAAGGGAAAAGAAAATCAGGATATGCAATAATTAATAAGGACCTAGAACCTGTGGAATCAGGGCCTTTGAGTGCATCATGGTCGGCTCAGGCTTGTGAGCTGTACGCCTTATGTAGGGCCCTGGAACTATTAAAGGGAAAAAGTGGGACTATATTTACAGATTCAAAATATGCATATGGGGTGGTCCAAACTTTTGGAAAAATTTGGGAAGAAAGAAGTTTAATTAACACTCAAGGGAGGAATCTCATACATCAAGAATTAATAGTGAAAATTTTAAGGGCATTAAGAGAACCGAAGGAGATAGCAGTAGTACATGTGAGAGGACACCAAAAGGGATTAGATTATCGAATCAGGGGAAATAATTTAGCAGATAAAGAAGCCCAGAAAGCGGCCTTGAGGACTCAGGTTGTTAAAATTAATGTAATACAGGAGCAAGAAAAATGAGAAGAAGGGGAAAAAAAGTTCACCCCTGAGGAACAAATAAAATTGGAGAGAATAGGGGCTAAGTTAGAACAAGGAAAATGGACACTGCCTGACGGATGAGAGATATTGCCAAAAGCCTACACGAGACAAATATTAGGACGATTACATGCACACACCCATTGGGGTACAAAGGCGTTAAGTGATCATTTCCTTAAACAATTTGGTTGCATTGGGATTTATGAAATAGCAAAGCAAATTACACAAGGTTGTTTAACTTGTCAGAAGATAAATAAAAAAGTGTTTCGACAAGCAGCCACAGGGGGGAGAAAGACAGTTTACAGACCTTTCGAAAACGTACAAGCTGATTTCACTGAATTGCCCAAGGTAGGGAGGATAAAATATCTATTGGTAATAGTGGATCATTTAACACAATGGGTTGAAGCTTATCCTGTAGCAAGAGCTACAGCACAAACGGTGGTAAAAATTTTATTAGAACACTTAATACCTAGATATGGGATAATCCAGTATATTGATTCTGATCAGGGCACACACTTCACTTCTAAAATAATAAAATTATTATGTCAATCATTAGGTATTCAGTGGGAACACCACACTCAGTGGCATCCACAAAGCTCAGAAAAAGTAAAAAGAATGAATCAAACAATAAAACAACAATTGGCTAAATTAATGATCGAGACACAAATTCCCTGGACAAAATTCTTACCATTGGCACTTTTAAACATTAGAACTAAACCACACACTGAGACTGGATTATCACCATATGAAATGTTATATGGCATGCCTTATTTTCAAGGGATGCCTCTAGGGAATAATGTAGTTGAGGATCGTAATATCCAGAAGTATATAATCACCATCAGAAAGAGATTAAAAGAACTAAGAGAAATTGGGATGATGGCTCAGACACCACCTTTAGGATTTGCAATCCACCAGTTAAAACCAGGAGATAAGGTTCTAATAAAAATGTGGAAAGGAAAAAGCCTATCTCCTCTATGGGAAGGGCCCTTTCTTGTTTTACTTACTACAGAAACAGCTGTGAGAACAGCAGAAAGGGGTTGGACCCACGCATCCAGAGTAAAGGGGCCAATAACTACCGAAGCTTGGAGGGTTGAGTCCACTCCTGGGGAACTGGAACTAATATTCTGGTAATGAAACCCTGCGTGAATTAAGGGCACCAGGTAAAGGGGACAAACCTGAAGGTAGGAAAGGGAGAAGGCAAGACCGGGGCAGGACTCTCCACTGCGGTGTGTATGGTCTACCGAGAGAGGCAACCCCTATGGGTATTGATTGCCGAGTGAGAGGGCCTCGACTGGACTTCTGCCGCACTAAGGTTAGGTTGTCCCAAGAAAAATAACATAAGAACCTTTTTAAATTCATATAAAGTTGTGATTAGTTTTCCAGGAGCCGGATCACCCCAAAAAGCTGAATGGTAACAAAGCCCAAATCGATCCTGGAAGCGGGCCCAGCATATTGATTTCCTACACTCTCAAGACTGGACGGAACAAAGGATAAGAAATGTTATACTTCTTAGTATTGTTATTACAGGGGCAATTGAGCCATGGGCAAGAATGGAGGAATAACTTTCTCACTCTGGGGGAGGAAGTGGCTAAGGCCTTTAGCCTTAGTAACTGCTGGGTTTGTGGAGGACCGGGGGGAGCTGGAAGTTGGCCCTGGGTAGCTGGCCCGGTCGAACCTAAGTGGTGGGTTAGTAATTTGAGTGAAGTTCATAATGGGACACAATTTTGGAAAGAGGAAGAAGGCCCATGGCAATTGCACTCATCAGATCGGGGTATATACTGTTTAAACAGAACAGGAACAGTAGCAGTGGGAAAAAGCATTTGCAATTGGACTCTGTCCCCTGGATATGATTGTACTGATTCTGAATGTAAACCTATAAACTGCACAGCACACAGTGGGAAATGGAATGCCACACATGTCCAGCTGAGAAATGGGACTTGGCTGAAATGTTCATATAAGGAATTTTTTGGACCTGGATGTGAAGCCGTGGCAAGAGCACAAGCGACGAGACAATTTAACAGTCAGATCTTGAGCTGTCAGCGGGATAACACCACTAAAGAACAACATGTGGTAAGGGTCTACCGCTGGAAATGGCAAAATGAAAATGGGGGGCGAGTGTTCTTTAAATATTTCTGGTCAGCTCATAATATGACAGGTTGCCAAAAAGGACTTGATTGTAATTGTGAGTGGAAATCCGATGCAGGGGCTTGGAGGTGTACATATGGAAAAGACATTGTAACAGGACCACTCGTTAACAAAGACACTCTGTACTTTCACGCTCCAAGGAATAAAGAAGGATGGGATGGCCCTTTTCCAAACGGGATGTGGGCCCTAAAGGGACATTATTGAGTGTGTGGCAAACACACCTACAAGAGGCTACCCGAAAACTGGTCGGGAATATGCTGTGTGGGGTACATAAGACCCTTGTTCTTTTTATTGTCACAAATACAAGGGAACAATTTAGGAATAAGATTATATGATGATCTGAATAGAATAGAACGATCCATTGATGATTCCTTAGCAGGGGGTAGTGCTCAAAAATTGAGAGAAAATTAATGGCCTCCTGAAAGAATCATACAGTATTACGGACCAGCTACCTGGAACCCGAACGAGGTAGTATCGGGAGCCCGGGAACCTATTTATAATTTGAAGCGAGTAATTAGATTGCAAGCTGTCCTCGAAATTATAACCAATCAAACAGCGACAGCTTTGGATCTTTTGGCTGATCAATCCACCCAGATGAGGAATGCCATTTTTCAACATAGAATGGTTTTATACTATTTACTAGCAGAAGAAGGGTGTGTATGTGGAAAACTGAACAATTCTAATTGTTGCTTACTAATTGATGATAATGGAAAAGTGGTTAAACAGATAACAAAAGAAAACAGAAAATTAGCCCACGTCCCAGTACAAACTTGGAGGGGTATGGATTGGGATTTGTTTTCATGGCTACCCGGTGGACCATGGGTTAAGAGAATGTTATTTTTATTTTTATGTGGTATAATGATGTTATTGTTTATACCTTGTATGATACCTTGCTTTACATTATTGATATGCCAAATAATAAATAGTACCCAATTTGTAATTACTTTGATAGAGAAGAAAGGTGATATGTCAATAATGATGCTTAAGAAATGGACTCCTCCCCAAGAACCGACAGATGAGATCCAGTTGTTACTAGCAAAGGTCGAAGAAAAAACATGAATCAATACTATGAAAAAAGGAAATGGGGGAATGTGAAATGTGTTCATTTGATTCGTGTCAGTATGAAACAATGCTAGGGCCGCATGATGAAATGTAACTATCTAAGAATAACAGAGTGATTAGTGTACATAGTTCTTGTATCATGCAAAAGAAGGGTCCAGCAATTCGTGTAAATAGAGGGTTTGAAGGACGAACATTGAGACTCGAGTCTGGGAGATAAGAGGACCAAGGTTTTTTTGGGAACTGCTGACTTTTGCATGAGACGCTGCCCAAGCCTCTGATGTCTGGCAAAGAGATCCACCAAATAAGGAGAAAGGGAGAGTTGAAGGACGACCAAAAGACAAAACCTGGGAGGAAGACTACGAGCCTTCAGCACAAGAGACCCCCAGAAAGACCACCAGAGACTGATACACATGTGTCCGGAGAGGGTTCGGATTGCGGAAACTAATTATAATAACCCTGCCTTTTCTAGAAATAGTGATAAATATATATTAGTTTAGTAACATAAAAATCAGCCACCTGATGTAATAGGTGTGCATCTCAGTGGAGCAGAGACTCCCGGTGCACCCAGCGCTGTTTGCTTGCCTCTATTCACTTAATAAATCACAAACTTTGATTAAAATCCTATTTGGGACTTAATCATTTATCTCAGAGGGAACAAAGAAGGGTGATTCAGGAGACACCTTGCCGTCTGGGGTTGCTTGTTCTCCGGCCGTAAAGGCATGGAAGTTGCTGGGGGTTTGCTGGTTGCCGGGCAATGTTGTTTGACCAATGAATAGTTAGTGGAAAGGACTGCTGTAGGGCGAATAGTATAAGAAGGGAGCCTGTCCTCAATATGGGATGCAACACATATATAATGAAGTAGCAGTTCACTGAGTAAACTGTTAAAATTTGTTGTTTAATGTTATATGATAATCATATTATTAGTGTGGTTTCAAGGGTTAACGAAACGCCGGAAAAGACGGCCTCGCATAAGTTAGTGTCCATCACATTTTGTTACTTTCAGGAACCTTGTGGAGGGCAGAGCATGAGCAGAAGAAAAGGGAGCCATTCAAAGCTGCCCCTGTGGTCTGGACGAGATCCAGGAACCCACAGAGTCTGTGCAGGAACAAATGGTTACTAGCAGTGATGAAGAAGAACCGTGAGCCTTCATCCCCACGACCCACAACGAGCACTACCAAGAGACACTGCGCAGGTGCCAAAAGGAGGAGTTTGTGAAAATACTAATTATAATACAAAGCGGGGATAGATCGTACATACGTATAGGTGTACTCGGGTTTCTTATGAATATGTAAAAGCAATGTTGTATATATTTAGAAAGTTCGACGGTGGTGTGTGCGTGTTGGTACAGCGTAGACTCCCCGCACACCCAGCTCTGTTTACTTGCCTTTTATAAATATTACTAAATTCAGACTGAGTCGTATTGAAACATGGGATTAGAAATTAGAGAGTGACTGATTAAGAATAAATATATAGACAACACTCATTGCTTAATATGTGCTACATTTGCGATGTACTGGGCCTGTGCTGTGCTTAGGCCTCCAGATGAGCCCCTGGGCCCACCAAGGGGATAAAAGAGAATGCAAGTGAGCAAATTGTTGCGCACGACTTTGGTGGGACTACCCCCCCCGTGCTGCCCAGCGCTGAATAAACATACCTACTTTACAATCTTACTGATTGTGGAGTCAGTTTTTTGCGACTCATTTGGCAAGCCAGGCAGGAGACACTCTGCTCGGCTGCGGGATCAGCTGCGGAGCAGACGCCCCTAGGTGCACCCTGAGTATTTTCCTCGGAGGGGACTCCACTCCCAGCCGCTCACCACGGGAGCAGACAAGGACCTCCTGAAGCTGCGGACAAACGGTATGTTTTACAGTACAGGAAGGGCCTGTAAGTCGTACACGTGGTGTCCTGGTTTCAGTTAGGATAGAGTTAATTTTCCTCCCAGTAGCTGGTAGGGTGCTATGTTTTGGATTAGGATGAGAAGAGTGCTGATAACATGCTGATGTTTTAATTGCTGCAGAGCAGTGCTTACACCAAGCCAAGGACTTTCCAGTTTCTCGCTCTGTCCTGCCAGCGGGCAGGCTGGGGGTGCAGCAGGAGCTGGGAGGGGACAGACCCAGGACAGCTGACCCAAACTGGCCAAAGGGGTATTCCATACCATCTGACGTCATGCTCAACAATATATAGGGGTGGCTAGCCGGGGTGGGGGGCCGGCTGCTCGGGGATGGGCTAGGCATCGGTCAGCGGGTGGTGAGCAATTGCATTGTGCATCACTTGTTTTGTACATATTATTATTATTATTTTCTGTCCCTAATAAACTGTCTCTATCTCAACCCACAGGCTTCAGTTTTTCTCGTTTCTCTCCCCCACCCCAGAGAGGGAGGGGGGAGGGTGAGCGAACGGCTGTGTGGTGTTTAGCTGCCGGCCAGGTTAAACCACAACAGCCTTTTTGGCGCCCAACGTGGGGCTCGAAGGGTTGAGATAACGACAGATCTGACTAGAGT
>MU011864.1:9668-57840 GCA_011074415.1 Stictonetta naevosa
TGCCACTATTCGCTTAATAAATTACAAACTTTAATTAGAATCCTATTCTCAGTCATTTATCACAATTGGGTCCCCAGACATGGTCTTGCACACCTAGTTCCCAGAGTTGATCCCCAGATCTGGTCCCCAGAGCTGGTCCCTAGCTCTTGTCCCCTTATCTCTTCCCCAGACCTGGTCCCAAGACCTCTTCCACACAACTGGTCCCCAGACCTGGTCTGCAGATATTTTCCCCAGACCTCATACCCCAGATCTGATTCAAAGAACTGGACCGCAGACCTCATCCCCAGATCTGGTCCCCACACCTGGTCCCAAGACCTTGTCCCCAGGGCTGGTCCCAGATCTGTTCCCCAGAATTAGTTCCCAGACCTACTGCACAGAGTAGGTCCCCAGGGCTGGTTCCCAGTGCTAGTCCCCATTGCTGGTCCCAAGATCGGGTCCCCACGTCCGGTCCACAGACTTGGTACGCAAACTTTGTTTCCAGATCTGGTCCCCACACCTCCTTCACAAGTCTAGTCCTCACACCTGGTGCCCAGACCAGGTCCCCAGATATGGTCCCCAATACTGGTCAAAAAGACCTGGTCCACAGAGATGGTCCCCAGAACTGGCCCCAAGACCTGGTATCCAGAGTTGGTCCTCAAACCTGGTCTCCAGCTCTTCTCCCAACATCTGGTCCCCAGAGCTGGTCCCCAGAACTGGTTCCCAGACCTACTCCACAGCATTGGTCCCCAGGGCTGGTCCCCATGGCAGTTACCCTGAGCTGGTCCCCAGATCTGCTCCTAGGACCTGGTCCCCAGACCTTCTCCCCACACCTGTTCCGCAGTTCTACTCCCCAGAGCTGGTCCCCAGATCTGGGCATCCCCAGGCATGCTGGGGATCCCTAGCACTGGGGACTCGATCTGGGGATCCCCAGTGTGAGGACTTGATCTGGGGACCAGCTCTGCGGAGCTGGTCTGGGCAGCTGGTGTGGGTGAGCAGCTCTGGACAGCAGGTCAGGGGAGCAGTACTGGGGACAATGTCTGGGGACCAGGTCTTGGGAGCAGGTTTCTGGAACAGCCCTTAGGACCAGATCTGCAGAACAGGTGTGGGGAGCAGCTCTGGGGACCCAGCTTGGGGAGGTTTAGACTAGACATCAGGAAGAGGTTCTTCACTGAGAGGGTCGCACATTGGAACAGGCTTCCCAGGGAAGTAGTCACTGCACCAAACCTGTCGGAGTTTAAGAAGCGCTTGGACTGTGCACTTAGTCACATGGTCTGAATTTTTGGGTAGACCTGTGTGGTGCCAGGAGTTGGACTCAATTATCCTTATGGGACCCTTCTAGCTCAGACTATTCTATGATTCTATACCCGCCTTTGGTTTCAGTGAGAATTCAGGCCCTCACAAGTGAAGTTTCTTCTGGATGGTGTTTCTTCTGAAGAGGATAATTTCATTTCCCTTTTGAAGACTTACAAGGATGTAGTAACAAAAGCAAAGGCATGAAACAGTACCTGAGACATAGGCTACTTTTCAGCCTGCAGCAGAGTATAGGTATGATATTATCATTTCAGACAAATATGATCTACATAATATGAAGTGTTCCGGCATGCTTACAATCTGCCAAAAGGCCAGAAAATGGGACCTTCATTTTAAGAGTGTACGGGAAAGAAAACAAAAACAACAACGACAGAGAAGGATTTTTTCCTTCCCCTAAATTTAATTATTGTTTTCCAACTCCTTCAGGTGTCCACAAGGAATTTTGCCTCCACCCACCCCCTCGCCCCACCCCCCCCCCCAAAAAAAGACATTGTGGCATAGAGGTATAATTTCAGTTCACACCAGAAGACATTCTTCTCACTGAAGTACAGTTAAGCCCCACAAAGTGCCAAAAAAAACTACCAAAAAGTAATGTATTTACAAGTTAGTTTTATATGTTGGCATTATTTACTTGTCTGGTCTTGCATTCAGGGCTTGATCTATCTGGGGAGAATATGTAATGCCATGCAAGGTTGGTTGTATGACTGACAACATGACTTTAAAATTTTGAACTGTTTGTATAGAAGCAAAATACAGAAGAGTATACTATCCCCAAGGGAAACGTAGAAACTACCTGTTGCTTCTCAGGTTTAAAGTTAAAAGGTGTAAGCATCTGTTAAGGTGTAAGAAAAGGTGTAATCAGCTGTTTGAGTACAATTCTTACGTATACATGAACATTTTCCTCTCCAATGTCCAACTTGGAGTGCAACATTTTTCATCATACTCTTAGATCAGGATTCTGATTCTAACAATGGTTTCTAGTGCAAATTTCCAGAGAAGAGAGAAGCAAACCAGTCCTGACTGCTTTAAATAAGATGGAGATAGCAAACAAATGTAAATGAAGAAAATAAACCTGTAGGAATGTTTTCAAAGAATTGTCATTGTCCAAAAGATTTAAATTGGTTGAATCCTTGAAGTTAATTAATGTAAACTCAGGTTGCATCACTGAATTTGAAGCAGTAAGATAGACTCGCACCATTGCAGAGCCTCAGTCACAGTGTAAATCAGCACTGCCTTTAACTTCACAAGAAAAGCACATCTTTCTACCTTGTCATCTACTGGCAGACTTAAAAAAAAAAAAAAAAAAAAAAAAAAAGTTAAAATTAAAAAGTAATGTTTTCTTAGGACATTTCACCAAATATGTAATATTTAGGAGTAACCAGACTAC
This sequence comes from Stictonetta naevosa, assembly GCA_011074415.1. Lineage (NCBI taxonomy): Eukaryota > Metazoa > Chordata > Aves > Anseriformes > Anatidae > Stictonetta > Stictonetta naevosa. Next base: position 12,346 of record MU011864.1, read on the forward strand.
AAATGAAAGGGAAGATGAAACAGTAGAAGGTACTTGCATGGCCTTAATTTACATGGCAGTTGACAACAACCACAATCTGCAATGATTTGTAAGTGCCTTACACCATTCACCCTTGAGACAGAAAAATGGGATTCCCATATTATTTAAGGGGAGTGCAATCCCTCTCAAAATACGAGAGTCTTGGGTACGTGACTGAAAAATCTTAACACTAGGCAGCACCAAACTCAACTGAGAAGGGAGGATGAGTCTCTTCGGATCTTCATGTAACAGAAAGGAAACTCAGATTTTAGCCCTAAGCAACTGTTTTTAGAGGCAGGCTGGGAGCTAATTCTTTTTAACCCAGGGTCCATTTCAGCATCTTCAAAGCTAAAGAAATGGTTGACTGCTCTGTTGAATTGTGTTCCAGATGGAAAAACTCATGTTCCTATTAACATAAAGAGCTTAATGTCTTTCTTCTGTCCTAACGATGAGTTTTGGATTCAGACGTACTCCCTCCAAGATGAACAACTACCTTCACGTTGTGGGGCTCATATTCTCCATAAGAGATTTGTAGCTTCAGACTTCATAATATCTCCTTTCAATAAAGGGAGGAGGTTGCAGATCTATAAAAGTGCAAGACAACTTCCAAAATACATTGCATTGCCACAAAATTACTTCAACGGATTCCTGCCAGTGCAAAAACTCCTTTGCAAACCACAACAAATTAGACATTAGGGCTAAAAAATGTGGAATGCATTGTTTAACATTTTTCTGCATACTTCCAACTATAGGAGCCAGTCAAGCTGAGATGACAGCGTGAGATCCCAACTGTGGCTTAGAATATGCTGTGCACCATAGAACTTTGTCCCCATAAGACACCTTGTTTAGGAATGACATCCTCTGTGGCAACCTGACTTTGAAAGTTCCTTCAAAATATTCCTAGTGCTGTGTGTTAAGTCACACTGCCTTAATCCAGAAGTTTTCCTGGGGACCAGATCTGGGGCCAGGTCTGGGGACCAAGCACTGCCCACTGGAAGTTGGAGCACCAAGTTTCTCAGAGAACACCTTTTTCTCATATTTTTTTTCCTTGCAATTCAAGTATCTGTGCCTCTAGTGTTGTGATAGATTTTCCATTCCTTTTTCTGAAGTCCTCTCTATGGTCACGTGGGTAAAACCACGGGGTGGCATGGCATGTGTACCCACTCTATCGTCTTCCTTGCACAGAAGGATGCTTACCCCTGATAGCTGAGACACTGGTTTGTACAGGTGGGGAGGAAGATCTATTCTCTTTCAGAAAGTTTCTCCATGGCCAAGATGCAGGCCTGTAGGGAAGAGGACAGGCTTTCTTCATACTGCTTTTGACTTGCATATTGTGAAAACAGTTTTTCTTTTATGAACAACACATTCTCACAATTTCCACTTAGTAAAAGTAACAATCATGCTACCTGTATCTATCCAAATCTGTTTCGACTTATCACCAGACAAAATTTGAATTCACATTAAGGCACATTTTTAACACAGACTGTTGTTCAATCTTAACAAATACTTAAGAACATTCTTCAAAGTCAGGCTTACCTGTATGCACTTGAGCTTCTGAGGTTGTTTGTTTTGTTTTGGTTTGGTTTGGTTTGGTTTGGTTCGGTTTGGTTTTTGGGTCCAGGTCCAGGGCAGGGGGGTCAGCTCTGGGTCCAGGTCTTTGCATTGGGTTTGAGTCCAGGGCTTGGAGTTGGGTCCGGGGTGGGGGATCTGGGGTCAAATCTGGGGTGGGGCTCAGTGTTTGGGCTTGGGGTTGGCGCTCATGGATGGGGCTTAGGGTTAGCTCCGGGTCCTGGGTCAGCTCCAGGGTCAGGGCTCAGGGTCAACTATATGGTCCAGGGCTCATGTCCGGGGCTCATAGCACTCCAGTTAGCTCTGGAGTGGGGATTCCGGGGTCAACAGTCTGGGGTCACTACTAGGATCAGGGGCTCAGAGTCAGGGCTTGGGATCAGGGCTCAGGTCAGGGCTCGGGGCAAATTCTGGGGTTGAGGGTCCTGGGCTGGGGCATGGGTCCGGGTCTGGGGCTCAGGTTCAGAACCAGGTCCAGGGCTCCGGGGTTTGGTCTGGGTCAGGGTCTCCAAGGTCTGGTCTGAGGCAGGGGCTCTGGCATTGGGTCTGGGTCAGTAGCTCCAGGGTCAAGGATCCGTGGTCATGGGTTCGGGGTGTGGTTTGGGGTTGGGGCTCAGGTTTGGGACTTAGGTTTGGGTCCAGTTCTGGGGGTCGGGGTAGGGAGATCCAAGGTCGGGTCAAGGTCGGGGGCTCTAGGGTCATGTATCCGGGGTCAGGGGTCTGCTGTTGAGGGTCCAGGGTTGGGGCTCGGGGTTGGGGCTCAGGTTTGGAGCTTCGGGTTAGCTCCGGGTCCGGGGTCAGCTCCAGGTCTGGGGACTCGGCATCAGCTCTGGGGTCAGGGTCAGCTTTGGGTTTGGGGGCTTGGGTCAGCTCCTGGGTCAGGGCTAGGGTCAGCTGCTGGGTCAGGTCTTGGGGTCAGCTTCAGAGTGGGGGCTATGAGGCCGAGGGTCTGGGGTTGAGGGTACAGGGTTGGGGTTTGGGTTTGGGGCTAAGGTTTGGGGCTTGGGATTAGCTCTGGGTCTCGGGTCAGCTCTGGGTTCAGGGACTCGGGATCAGCTCTGGGGTCAGGGTCAGCTTTGGGTTCGGGGGCTCAGGGTCAGCTCCAGGGTCGGGGGCTCAGCATTATCTCCGGGATCAGGGCTTGGAGTCAGCTCAGGATTTCGGATGCCGGGGTCGACAGTCTGGGGTCAGCTCTGGTGTCAGGGGCTTGTAGTCAGAGCTCAGGGTCTGGGCTTGGGATCAGGGCTCGGGGTGAACTCCAGGGTCAAGGGTCCTGGGATCAGGCACAGGTCCAGGTCTGGGGCTCAGGGTCGAATCCGTGTCTGAGGTTCTGGGGTCTGGTCTGGGTCAGGTGCTCAGGGGTTGGGTCTGGGATGGGGTCTCCAGGGTCTGGTCTGGAGCAGGGGCTCTGACATTGGGTCTGGGTCAGTGGCTTGGGGGTCACGGGTCCAGGGTCGAGGGTTCGACATCAGGGTTCTGGGGTCGAGTATCTGTGGTGGGGGCTCTGGGGTTGAGGGACTGGGGTCGAGGGTTCAGGGCTGGGACTCTGTGGTCGAGGGTCTGGGGCTGGGGATCAGGATTAGTGCTCAGGGTTGGGCCTAGGGGTTGAGCCCAGTTCTGGGGGTCAGGGTCGGGGGCTCTGGGGTCGGGTCTGGGTCAGAGGCTCTGCAGTCATGTTTCTGGGGTCTAGGGTTTGGGGTCAAGAGTCCGGGGTTGGGGCTTGGGGTTGGGGCTCAGGTTTGGGGTTAGCTCCGGGTCTCGGGTCAGCTCCAGGTTCAGGGACTTGGGGTCAGTTCCGACATTGGGGTCAGCTCCGCGGCTGGGCGCTCCCAGTCAGGGCTCCAGGTCCAGGGCCTGTTCCGAGGGTTGGGAACTTGGGGTTAGCTCTTTGGTTGGGATTCAGGGTCAGCTCTGGGGTCCGCAGCTCAGGTCCTTGCCTCAGGGTCAGGTCCAGGGCTGGGGCTTGGGTTTGTGGCTTAGGGCTGGGGCTTGAGGCTGGGGCTTGGGGTTGGGGCTCAGGGTGCAGGGTCAGGGTCGAGGGTCCAGGATCGAGGGTCTGGGGTTGGGGCTCAGGGTTAGCTCTGGGTCCAGGTTCTGTTCCGGGGATCATGGGTCGGGGTTATCTCTGGGGTCACGGTCAGCTCTGGGGTCGGTGGCTTGTGGTCAAGGGCTCGGGGTTGGGGTCTGGCTTCAGGGCTCTGGGGCTTGGGTCCAGCTCCTGGGTCAGGGCTCAGGGTCAGCTGCTGGGTTGGGTCTTGGGGTCAGCTCCAGGGTGGGGGCTATGGGGTCGAGTGTCCAGGGTCAAGGGTCAGGGGTCAATAATACCAGGTTGAGTGCACGGGGCTCAGGCTTGGGATTCAAGCTTAGTGTTGGGAATCAGGGTTAGCTCCGGGTTTGGGGTCAATTCTGGGTGTCAGGGGCTTGGGGTCAGCTCAGGGTGGGGGCTCTGGGCTCTAGGGTCCGGGGTTGGGCTCGGGGTTTGCACTCAGGATTAGCTCCAGGTCTGAGGTCCATTTAGGGGGTCTGGGTCAGCTCTAGCTTGGTCTGAGGCTAGGGGTCAGCTCCAGGTCTGGGGCCTTGAGTCAGTTTTGGGGTCGAGGGCCTGGGGTCAAGGGTTTGGGTATGGGGCTTGGGGCTGGGCCTCTGGTCTGGGGGTCGGGGTTGGGGACGGGGTTGGTGCTCGGGGTCAGGTCTGGGTCCAGGTCTTTGGGTCAGGTCCAGGTCTGGGTCTTGGGGTCAGGTGCAGGGTGGGGACTCCAGGGTCAGGTCCAGGGTGGGGGTTCTGGGTTCGAACGTCCGGTGTTGAGGGTCTGGGCTTGGGGCTGAGTTGAGGCTCATGGTTGGGGCTCAGGTTTGGGGCTTGGGGTTGGAGCTTAGGGTTGGGGCTCAGGGTTAGCTCCGGGTGCAGTCTGAGGGTCTTGAGGTCAGCTCCGGGTTTGGAGCTCAGGATCAGCTTTGGGGTAGGGCTCTGGGTCAGCTATGGAGGCGAGGCTCGGGGTTAGCTATGGGGTCTGGGGCTTGGGTCCGAGGCTCAGATTTATCTCCAGGGTTGGGGCTCAGTGTTGGGGTTCAGGGTTGGGCCTCATGGTTGGGTCCGGTTCCAGGGCTCAGCTCCAGGGTCCAGGGTTGGGGGTTCCAGGGTTATGTTTCCAAGGTCAAAGGTCTGGGATCGAGGGTATGGGGTTGGGGTTCCAGTTTGGGGCTCAGGGTTGGGGCTCTTGGTTGGGGCTCGGGGTTAGCTCAGGGTCCGGGGTCACCTCCAGGTTTGAGGGCTTAGGTTCAGCTCCAGAGTCAGGGTCTCGGGGGTGGGGCATCAGCACCAGGACTTTGGGTTGGGGCTTGGGGTTGGGGCTCAGGGTCAGTTCCATGGTTGTGGGCAGGGTGGTGGCATGGATAGTGGATAGGGCAGCAGGATGGGTAGCAGGCAGGGTGGTGGGATGTGTAGTGGGCAGGGTGGTGGAATGGATAGCAGGCAGGAAAGCAGGATGGGCAGCTGGATGGGCAGTGGGATGGGCTACGGGCAGGTCTGAAAGCAGGGCAGCAGGATGGGCAGCAGGCAGGGCTGAGAGCAGGGCAGCAGGACGAGCAGGGCAGTAGGACAGGCAGCAGACCGGACAGCAGGTCAGGCAGTAGGACAGACAGGACAGGCAACAGCCCGGACAGGCTGTGCCCAGCAGATGGCGGCGGTGCCGCGGTGGCGCCCCGCAGGCAGCCTCCGGGTCGGGTCGGGTCTGGCCCCGCGCTTCCCCGGTGCTGCACACCCCACCCCATCCACCCCACCCCATCCATCCCATCCCATCCCATTCAACCTCACGCCACCCCGTCCTACCCCATCCCACCCCAGCACGGCTCGGCTCGGCACGGCCCGGGGCGGGGCGGGGCGGCCGGGGGGAGCGGCGCTGCGCGACCCGCTATAAGAGCAGCGGCAGCGGCTGCGCTCCGCAGTGTATGGCAGCGCCAGTCCGCGTCCCCAGCCCGGTCCCTGTCCTCTCCCCGCCGCCGCCACCCCCCGCCCCTTGACCTTGAATTTGGCAATCGGGACCGCCCTGGGATGCGGCGGAGCGCGCAGGACCCTCGCCCGTAGGAAGGGGAGAGGAGGCCCCCTCCCGCTGTCGGAGCGCAAGAGGATTTACGGAGCATCTTTGCCCCCTTTGTTGAAGGGCAGGGAAGGGCAGGCAGGATGAGCACCAGCAGTAAGTACGGCTCTCCATTCCATTCGCTATGGGAACGCGGCTGGGATCGCATGGATCTGGCTGGGAGGAATCGGGAAGAAAATGTGACACCAGGGCTCGCAACTCTAATGGGCTGGGTATTTTTTGTTCCCCCTCCCCCCCGGATTTTGCTTTCTGACAGGGTAAGGCTTGGCCGGGGCTGCTTTCGTGTGGGCTGAGCCATGGTGCTTATCTCTGCAGAGTACTTCTTGGCTCGTGTTTCTGGGGATTGGAGGGCAGATCATGCAGTAAAATGTCGATATGCAACATGGGGAGAGGCAGCCAGGAGCACTCTGGTAGCAGGCTCACTTCTGATGCTGCTGCCTACATATGAATAGACACCAGGGAAGCAGCTGATGTGGCGGAGGAGGAGGAATGAGGAAGGGGAGACCCCAAAAGCAGGGATCTGAGCAGAGACCAGGTGTGGTACAGAAAGGCATGTACCTCTGCAGCTGGGTGTTCTTATTGTGCACGGGTGAGGAAGAGGGATGGAGATGCTTGTGCACTACGTATGAATCGCTAAAGAAGCAGTGTGTAGAGACGTGCTGCATAAGATGAGAACTGGCACCTGCTGCTGGTCTGCTTGCCTCTGGTTTTGTGGCCTTGTTACAAAGTCTGGGAAGATTGATCAAGTCACAGCTGACTTCTTTTTCATGGCTGTTAGGATGAGTGTTCACTTCGCCAGCAGGTCCATTCCTTTAAAAGCACGCCCAGCCAGCCCCCACCCACAGCAGCTGGTGCTGACTGCCAGGTAGGGGTGTCCCACCTTGGACAAGGTACTGTCCTTCATATGGGTCCCCAAGGCTGTGAGGAGGAGTCCCCCAGGCAGTAAGTGGCAGAGCAGTGACTTTGTCCCAGTGGCGTGCTGAGGCTTCTCAATCTGAGGGCTTGGGGTGGTTCCCAAGCAAAACACCGTGAAAAAAAATTCCTTGACAGGCTGCGGGCAACAGAACAGGTGATTCCAGATCTGTTACGCTGTGTCAGAGGTGAGAAAATGCTAGCCCATGCCTGGGGCATGAGCTAGCCCCTTTTTTTTTTTTTTTTGGTGCCAGGGTAGGGACCAAAGGAGACCCATTTGTTCCCAGCCCTGCGGGATACCTGGTAGCAGAGATTCCTCCCTCTCTCCATTTCTGAGTGATGTATGTGGGATGGCACTCAGTGCTCCCTGGGGCCAGTGACCACAGTGGTTGGGTGGGACTTTATACCTTCTCTAAGCCAATTCTGACAAATTTGTTTGTTCCTATTGGGGGTTCCTTCCCAACTCTTACCAACCAGCTTGGATGCTGATAGCGATAAGGGTTGTTTATGCTGCCACTATCGTGACTATCTGATTGTGCTGCAAAACTCCTTTACTCATTCCTCCCCCATGCAGAGAGGTCCCAGCAAGCTCAGATGTGCACCCTGCCAGTTGCTCTGCCCTCACTCACAAGCAGAGGCTGCCAGGCAGGTGGTGGAGCTGGGCCTCCTTTGGGAGGCACACTGCCTCCTCCTGCCACTGACTTGTTCTATGACCTCTGGCACGTCACTGGGCCATGCCTTGGCATCTGGATTTCACAGCCTAATGTTTTGGATGGCTTTGCCTACATGCTGTTCCCCCTTCCTAGGTAGTAGCCATGTGGCTTAGGGAAGTTTTGGAAGGCTGCTAACAGCTGCTGTTTATTTCCAGAGCTGTAGGTTGATAGATGCGGTGGGCACACTGTGGGACCACACCTTGTACAAGCAGTTTGGCTGCTCTCTGCAGTGGTTTTGCAGCCTGTGTCCCTCATGAGGAGGGCTCAGAGGTGAGGGGACCCTGCCTGCAGCATCATTCATGAGGAGGGAGCTGAGTCCTATGTGGAAGTGAGGAGAGGGAATGCAGGAGGACGAGGATGGATGACAAAGCCAGACTGTGCACAGGGTGATGAACTACAGGTGCAGCTGCAGCACTGAAGTTTTGGTGCTGCCAAATTGATGTGATGAGGACACTTTTATCCTCTGCTCTGTGCCTGATCTGTGAGTCACCACCTCTCCTTTCCTTTTTGCTTGGTGTGCTTTGGTAATGCTTCTGTCCTGTCTGAAGTGATGTGAGGCAGGAAGCCTGGGGCTGCTGGCCACTGTGCTGGCCTCAAGCCCTGCTGTTGTGCAAAACTGCTGGCTGGGCCTCTGGGGGCTCAGGGCAGGATTTGCCGTGCTCAGGCTGGGCTGTTCAGGTGCATCTCCAAACACAGCATGCAGGAGTCCCGTGTGCCCTTGCTGAGGGACTTGCTTTGCACCCACTGTGGGTCCTGGGGTTGGGAGCCCCATGTGTGTCCTCTCCGGTGATGCAGGGGTAGCAAAGCCACATGGAAATGTTACTTTAAGGGGAAAAGTAGGCCCCTAATCTTGGATATGAATTCATATCCTGAGGCTCCAGAACAGCCCAAGGGGCCCTGAGGGTGCAAGGGTTGTGCTGGCTGGGAATGCAGTCTCCTGGCTTACAGTGAGCAGTTGGAGGGCATGGAGTTGTTACTTACATTAGCTACACTATTTATACCGCCCACTCGGGTTAGCACTGCTAATTGGTTGCAAATGGTTTCCTACGTTCCTGAACAGGTCTATCAATGCTGTGCTGCATCTCTGAGGCTGAATCCAGTGGTACTAGCCTTTGCCTTTGAGAACATCATGTAAAATCACTCCCTGAAGCCTCCACAGTTCCGGGCTCCAGCCTTTCCCTGAGAACATTCTGGGAGAGGAAAGTCCTATCCTGCTCCCTCTGAGCAGCTGACACCTGTCAGAGCAGGGGAAGGCCTTGCAGGGGGGTTGGTATGCAAGGTGGAAAACTTTCCCCAGACCATCCCAGCCCCTGGCACCTCTCAAATCCCTGCAGAGCAGCCCCACTGGTCTTGGGAAGCCAGGACAGGAGGTGTGGGACAAGGCTTGCTGGCCAAGCCTTTGGAAAGAAAGGCTTCGTGCCAGGTACTGATGAATGCAGCATGTTTGCTTGGTTATTTTTGCCATTCCTAAATTGCGTTCCCTGTTACGTGATGATCCACTGAGTGTAATTACCTAGTAATCTCCAGGCACATGTGGTTACAAGGTGTGTACCAGCAAACTCTAAGTCTGTGTAATTACAGAGGAATCACGCAGAGGTAAGCATCTTCAGGAACTGCAGCTCTGCCCCATATGGCTCAGCGGGCAGGGGGCAATTCACAGCTCCCCTAACCACTGGGGAAGGATGTGGTGCTGCTCCCCTCCCCAGAAATGCAGCACCCTGAGCCATCAGCCCAGGTGATGGGCAGTGTTAGTCTTCCCCTTGGGGTTATGGTACAGGTGAGCCTCTTCTGCTATAGCACAGGTGGTTCCTGGACAGCACCAGTTCCTCTTTCATCTTGGCAGTGCTGGAGGATGCTACAGCAAGCAGTAAACCTGGGACAGAGAACAGCTCCAGCAGGGAGATGCTGCCTGGGGCTGTGGGTGTTGCTGTCTGGTCCCCAAGTGCTTGGTGAGGTGGGCTCGGGGTCTGGAGGAGCCCTCATGCTCCTCAGCCCAGCTGGGCAGGCTCTCGGTGCAGTGGGAGAAAAGATAAATCTCCAAACAGAGCTCTTCCCTCTTGGGCAGCTGCTACTGGGGGAGGCTTGTAGAGGGGAGAGAGTCTTGGGAAGGTTGGAGCAGTCCCAGTGCAAGGTGCGGGTGTAGATGGTACAGAGAAGGGATGCAGGTGTAGATGGAGAGATTTATATAAAGTCCTGTAAGAGGTGAAAAGCTACCTTCCTCACGTCTTCTAAACCAGCCGTGAACATCACCTGGTGCCCATGCTTCCCTAAGGAGGTCTCTAGCACTGAGTTTTGTAGAACTGGGGCACGGAGGGGACCTCCAGGCTCCCTACCTACATCTCAGTCCTCTCATTTAACACCTGACCCTGACTGCTGCTACCAACCTGACACAAATCATTCCCTCCTTTCTCCCGCACAGACAGCAAAGGGGCAATCATCAATAGCATTCACTTTGCCAGAAAACTCAGAGCCTGGACAGCTTCTCTCTGTCCTCAGGCTGGTGGATAGACTCTGTCCTCTCACCAGGCTCTGCTCAGGCTCCCTGCAAGCCCTCTGTCTTGGCAGTTTGCTCTCTGAAGGGCAGAAGCCATGGAAAGTGGCCCTGCAGGTCAATGTGAAGTGCACGCTGTAAAGTCAATTGAGGCAATTGAATTATTTCAAGGGCCTGCCATGCTCTTATAAAACAAATAGCAAGTTTTCTAATGACAGAGTGATGATCAGTTTAGCCAGATAATTGTATTTATGATGCCAGTAGGCTGGGCTAATGACAGCCTGTCCTGTTACCAGCGAGCTGCTGTGATTCTGCCTTTGCTCTCTGCGAAGGCAAACCCACCAAGCTTCTGCCAGACCCTGCAGTCCTATCATGACGATACCATAATGAAGTGCTTGGAACATCTAATTAGATATTTTTAGACTAAACACATCAGTGCCGATCCATTATGAGCACTGCAGCACCTCTGGAAGGCATCCTGGGGGTAGAGTAGTCATGGCAAGGTCCCAGGGAATGAGTGGTGGGGGGAAGAGGGAGGATTTACAGGGTGGAAGGGGACCAGGAGTGACTGTGGCAGCCGTAGAGAAGGCAGAGCCTAAATCCAGATGTTTTAGCCCTGGAAAGCTTGCTTGCAAACAGCTCAGGGTAGGCATGGCAGGGATGGCTGGCAGCCTGCAGCAGAGAGGGTTGTTCTTGCTTGGAGGGCACCCAGGCCCTCCCAAGTCCTCCTGTGCCCAGCCTCTGCATCTGTAGGCTCTGAAATCACTGGGGAAGTAGAAGAGCTTGTGTGCCCTGATGCACAGCCCTGATGGACATGCTTTCTTTTCCAGAAAAGGGCTGTCTGAAGCTTAATAGTACCCAACTGAGCACGTGTGGCAGTTTGGACATATGGTTCCCATATATTTGATGGTGGCTCAGGTTTTTGGTAGGTTATAGCTTATACCTGCATTTTTCAGTTCTGCTACAGTCTGCATGCTCTGTCAGTATCAGCCATAAGCCCTGGGCTGGGAATTGATTTACTTTCTTTGCTGCCTGGGGCAGAGATCTGAAAGAAAAAGGAGCTGATATTATGGTTTCGTTATGCAGCCTTCCTTTCTTCTTGCCCTTTTTACCCTGGCAAAGCCCTTCTCTGAGCCCCAAGCATCACTTGTTTTTCTGCTCATGCATGTTTTACTCTACTTCCATTTTGAAACATATTTTTTTCTGAGGCTTAGACAAGTGGGAAAGCCCTTGGGAGGAACGTATCTCTAAGGAGCAAGACAAAATAAGCGGGTGTGTTTGTCTTGTGGGTTTGAAGCCATCCTGCTGACTTCCATCTTCCTTCTTGGAAAGAAGGGATCCGTTCTGGGGAGCACCAGGCTGCTGTGGGCAGGAAAGGTGCTGTTGGTGCAATGCCACCCCTGGAGCCCTTCCTCAGCACATTTTGAGTCCACTGAGGTTTGTATTTCAGTTTGGGGGGTTCGTGTGTTCTCACAACAGTGAATTTTGGGAAGATTTTTCTGATGCATGCAGCCTGGGTGAGATGAGCACAACTCAGGGTGGGACTTGAGGTGTGAGCTACGAAGCACGCATCCCAGGCTCTGCAGTATGGCACCCTTCACGAGCACACTTTGTGCATCTCGCTCACAGAAGCACACTGAGGCCCTGCGTGCCCTTCCCACCACCCATGTCATGTACTCATCAGCCCCGAAGACATTGCTGCCTCTTCCACATCCAGCCCTCAGGACCTGGCTCCAGGAGGACATCCTGGTGAGCACTGCCCAGCCCAGGAGCGCTCACTGGCGAGGGGTAGCTATTTTTGCTGGGGTGGCTCCCCCAGCTCAGCACCACTTGCTGGGACAAGTTGGGTGCCTGCTGGGGGCGTCCCCAGCTGCAGCTACTCCCCAGCCTGGATTCCCTGCACAGGCGGGGAGGGCTGTTTCACCCCCAGTCAAGGACTTGTCTCTGCCTCTCTGGCCCTTCCCAGGAGACCCATGGCAGGTCCCCTGGCTCCAATTTCTCCCACCAGCTGGGGATCTGCATTCAGGTGCTGTGTGCAGCGGAGGCAGGAGAAAACTGTCCTTGTCTGGGGCAGGCAGAGGTCCCGGTGGGCACAGATCCACGTGCGCTCAGCACCCATGGAAAATGCAGCAACATGTAAGGGGCAGGATGCTGGGTGCGCAGGGGAGCTGTACGGCTTGGTGCTGGTTTCTCCTGTCAGCTCTGCTCCAGTTTTTCTCTCTGCTCATATAGCAGCAGCCCTCGGAGTGTGATAGACTGCAGGCTTCCCCAGGGCCACTGCACTCGCACAGCCGCTTGGGTCCCAGCACAGTCCCCCTACACACCCCTCCCTGCCCATGCCCTGTGGGGGGCACGGGGCACCCCGCCTCCCTCCTCAGCACCCTCTGCCCTCAGAGGATGAAGAAGGGGGGAAAGGTGAGATGAGCTCCCTCTGACCTGTTGCAAATAGCCACATCACCCACATGTGTCTGAGCGATGTGGGTGAGCTGGGGCTCCTATGGGTGTGCCCAATGCTTGGTCACTGGCACTGATGGAGAAGCACCTGGGGGTGCTGCCTGTGACACAGAGCGTGTCATTGCCTTGGCATGTGGTGGGACACTGCTCGGGTTGTGCCTGGCCTAATCCTGCCCAGCTGCTGGCCAGGTCTGGGGCACTGATGGGGGTTTCCATCTTCCTGATGGAGGCATCAGGTCTTCAGCCAGGCCTTGAGAGGGAAGGGGAGGATGCTTTTCTGCAGGAATAAGGGAGACAGAAGTAGTTATCCTGGTGCTGTTGGAGTGTCCCTGGGCTCTCTGAATACCCCCTCTGCCCATGCTGGGCTGAAGGCTGGGGTTGATCAAGAAACTCTGGTCTTCTCTAGTTGTCCAGGCTGCCTCCTGAGATTCAGTTCTTGGGGTTTTTTGTGCCTTCAGGAGGAGGTTTTCTGTGCCACCAAGCTATCTCCCACCTCTTGTTTGTCTGGGACCACTAACCATAAGGGGAACCACACAAATACAGCAGCTTCCTCATGCACACTGGGTGTGCAGGGAGCAGCACAGCTACCTCCTCAGCAAGGAGGCTTCCTCTACCTGCCTCTGGGGCACGGAGCTCAGAACCCTTCACCCAGTGAGAAATCTTCCCTCTGGATGGCCACATCACCTCCATGAGGGGATCTGTTTTGTTCCCCAGCATCTGTGCCAGCTGCCTCCTTGGGAGGGAGCAGGTTGGGCCCAATCCTTCCCCTCCAGGATGGGACATAAATGGCAGTGCTGGCCCAGGCAGGCTGACCAGGGAGAGCTTAGAGACCACGTGTGGATGTCCTCCCCCCTCACTTTTTAAAAAAACTCACTCTGCATGGTGAGTTATGCAGTGATGACAGTTCCTGACGGGTTACATATAAAATCCCTTGCATCCCTGAGGATGCTACCAGTTGAAAGCTTTTATGGTGTTTTAAAAATAGCTGCAGAGGGCGAGAGAATGAGTAGATGGATGGGTAGGTGGATCCCTAATAAGGAGAGAAGAGGAAATTGCAAGAGAGGGAATGGAAAGACTTTAGTCAGCGGCATGTGAGTGATTGCTGAGGGAGGGGGGGATGCGGTTGTACTGAGCTGCATGCCCAGCAGGAGCAGGAAACCCTATAAAAAGCCTGGACATGAGATATGTTCCTTGCACAAATCAGGGAGAGAGGGATAGGGTGAGCATCAGTGTGGGTTGTCTCTCCAGCATGTGCTCCTGGTGTTCTACAAGGAGCCATTAAAATTAACCCCCAACTTGGGCTGGCTGCTGCTCTTGTGAGGTTCCCCTAGCACCTCCAGGCTCACCTGTGCCTCTCTGCCTGCTTCAGGTTGATGGCCTTACCTGGGAGCTGGCAGATGAGGTTGATTCTGGCTTTCCCCGTGGTCTTTCCTACCTGGGCAGTGCTCCGAGGAGAGGCGCTGAGGCTGCCTCTCTGCTCTGGCCCCTGGCCCACTGCTGTCTGACAGCCTGTGGCTCTTGGAGGCAGGACCTGGTGGGGCTGGGGCAGAGCATCCTCATTCCTCCATGGAGCAGTGATCTTGGCAGGCTGTCCCTTTGGGACAGCCCCTCGCTGCCTCACATTGCTGCTGGTGCGGCAGCTCCAGGGCTACTGTAGATCCCACTGCTCTCCCCCAGCACTCAGGGAAGATTACATGGAGCATCTCCAAGAAATGCTAATCGCTTTGGCTTGCACTTGGTACAGCAGAGCCACCGGGCACTCGGAGCTTAGTCAGCTCAGAGATCTGCCAGATCCTTCCTCTCCCTCCTTCAAGAGAGCCAGCAAAGGTCTGATGTGGCCGTTGCTGATCCTTGCATCCCTGAGCCCAGCTGAGCAGCGGGCTGGCACCCACCCGTGCTGCCCCAGTGCCCACTGTGACATAGGGACAGCGTGTGCTGCCACCGGGGTGCCACAGCCCTGGGCATGCACAGCACACTCAAGTGAGGCTTGTGTTGGAGGAAGGCACTGGGAGGGTGTTGGGAGCTTCCCATCCCAGGGAAGAGGACAGAGCTCGTGGTGCAGCAGAAGCCTTCAGCACCGTTCTACTGCCTGTCCTCCCTGAGCCCCACTGCTGCCACTCTCCTGCTCTGCCCCTGGTAATCAGAGCTCTGTGAAGCTGGGCTCGTTTGGTGCAGTCTGCTGGGAAGCATTCCTTGGCTTTGTCCCCACTCAAACGGCAGAGAAAAGCGCTGCTAACAAGATTCCTCTGTCAAATATGCCAGCCTGTCACATCCAGGCCATCTCCCCCTTCTCCCCTGTGCTTGCTTTTTTTGTCTGTTTTTTTCTTTTTTTCTTCCTCAGCAGTGAGGCACATAATCAGGGAAGCTGGGGAGTGTGTTCCCCCTGGTCCTTGTGCTCACCTCTCGCAAAGTGCTGCTGCTGGTCCATGCACTGTTTTCCCGTTGTATTTCTCCAGCTCTCAGCTTTTGTCCAATGCTGCAACTCAGGAGCTGGAGTCCAAGCCCAGGCATCCTCTGGGGGCGTTGAGGTTTTCACCCTGCCTTTGTCACCAGACCTGGGGCTTGGTGGTAACGTGGATGGGTCCTGGCTGGCCCTGGTGATGCTGGTGGGCAAGGGGATGTGTGAGCTTGGGGTTCTGGGAGCTGTGTGGAGCCTCCTGCAGGTGCCTGGTGAACGAGGGCTTGCCAAGAGAGGTCATCTGTGGCTGTCCTGGCTCCTTCCTCCATGCTTGGGTCTGGTGGCACAAAGGGTACAATTCTGAAAATAATTTTGCTCCTTGGCAGGCGGTTCCTGGCTCATTTAAGCCAAAAGCATGTACAACAAAGCCCGTGTTGATTATGTCCCTTGAAAAGGGAACTTGTTCCCAGGAAAATGCAGCTCTGCCGGGCCTGTTGACCACCCACTAATTGGCACTAATGAGGAGCTGGGAGGTGGATGCTGGGGACAGATACGTTGTTGCTGATGTGTGGTGGGGAAGGGAGTGGTGACCTTGGTGCAGGGGAGCTGGGCTGTGGGACGGGGCTGTCCCTGCAGAGCTCTCTGTTCTCCTCCTGCAGTGCTTAGCCCAGAGCGGAGAGGGTGGAGGGTTAAGAGGATCTCTGGTGCTTACTGTACACAGATGGATTTATTTACATCTGCATTGCAGGGAGCTGGGATGCAGAGGGTGAAATGCCATGTTGGGAGCACAGGGCTGATACCAGGTTGGGCTGTCTGACCCCAGCCCAACCACTGGTGCCTTTTTCCTCTGGGACCTGATGAAGGCACTGAAGGCTTTTAGCAGGAGGCAGCCGCGTCTGCCTGCCTGCTGCTTCCTGCACTGGCAGCTCCCCCTTTCCTTTTGAAGTCTGTTCCTGGGTGTACACAGGAACCAAGGAGAGCAGGAGTGTGGGAAGGAGGAGGGGAGGATGGATCTGTGCAAAACCACTGCGTATGCGCACCCTGGGGAGCTCATTGTTCTGCCCTGCCACATCCTCCCCTCCATGCACACTGTCCCTGGGCAGCACCGAGCCCTTGTGGCCCTCTGGTAGGGATGCCCCATGTGTCTGGGGGCTCAGGATGTGCCCAGGGTTTCCGTCCTGCTGAGAGGGCCCAGCACATGGCCTCTGGTGGGCTGAGGCAGTGGTGTCGGGTGCTGCTGCTCTGCTCCAGCTGCTCCTGTAACACCTGCACTGATTCCGTTGGGGGTTCTCATCTTCTCCTTGCTAAAATGTGCAAGCTGTTGCACCCAGTCCTTTCTCTGGGAGGTTTTTCAGGCTGCCAGCCCCTCCGACCACCTCCTCCACCTGGTGCCCACTCTTGACCCCATAACCAGGGGCCCCAAGACTTTGCCCCCATGTTGCGCTCTGCCTGTCAGAGGCTGGCTGTGCCACGAGGGTGGCTTGGCAGAGGGAGAGCTTCTCTTGGGGATCTGTTGTTTTGTTAGAATAAACAACCAAGTGGGATGCTATTTTCCCATTCCAGCTGAGAGAGGTTGTAGCTGCTGCTTTTTGACCCTAAACCCTGATGTTTGTTTTTTAATTATCTGTCTTCATTGAAGTGTGACCAAGATATGAGAGCAGAACATGCTTTGGCGGTGGACACAGCTTGTGTTTTTGCAGTTTTGGTGCTTGTGTCAATATATTTGTGGCTGCATCGCTACCTCCTACACTGACTTTGGGCTAGGGGTCCAGGTGAGCCTCAGGCTGTTTGAGGAAGCGTTTTTGGAGCCCTGCTCCTTTCACAACCAGCCATGGAGATGGCCTGCCCTTATGAGTCTGGCACCAGGCGTTGCTCTAAAAGGGTCCACTTGGTCTTGGCAGCATGGCCCTGAAACATGTCACATCAGAGCTTGGGCTGAATAACCTGGCCTTGTCCCCAGGCACCCACCCACATTCCACCTTAACAGTATCCCCAGGTTGGGTTCCTGCCCTGCCTCAGGTCATGTGAAGGGCTCCCCCAGTCTCCAGGATGCTGCTTCCCTGTGCCAGGTTGGGATGTCCCACAGCATGGCATGGGGCTGCCAGAGGCAAATGGCCCATGGGCTGATGGGCACCATCTCGGTGGCACAGCTCAGTGTGTGCCCTGGGTTGCTTCCTTGAAGATCATCCCAAGGTGAGCAGCCAAAAGGCAGCTCTCCTCCTCCTCTCCACAGCCCTGGTGCTTTCCCACCCCACTGTTCCCTCCTGCCCCAGCCTTCCCTCCAGGGTTGTAGGCTTGTCTCCTTCCTTTATTTTTTGCCTTTTCCTCCTTTCCTCTTTCTCTCCTCTCCTTTCCCACCAGCTTTGTTCACCCTGGCTGTGTACTGGTGTTGCCATGGTGACTGCGGGAGCATTTCTGCATCCTGCAGCAGGTTCTGTGCCCAGCCCTGAGGGTGGCAAGGCCCACTCCTGCCCCTCAGGGGGACCAGCCACCACATCCTCCTGGGGGTGGGGGTCTCTGGGGACATCCCTGTGACACACCCTGGTGCTTGGGGGGAGGATGGGTCAGGGCGCAGTGTGGTCCTTGCCCACCCGGGATGGGGCTGTGCAGCACTTTGTGCTGGGAGAGGTGCTGGCAAGGCTTCTGTGTGGCATGGCATCATTAGCCTCTCACTGCTGGAGCTGTTAATCTTTGATAAATGTTGCTAATGAGTGAGCATTACTTATGGAAAACAGAGGAGCCTGCTGCAGCACAGGCCGTCCCTTTAACGGGCACATCAGTGCCCCAGCAGAGGGGCAGAAAGCAGTGCAAGTATCAGGCTGAGCCCCATTAACTTTTACAGGACAAATGCACCTTTCATTTAGAGAATAAGCTTTCCTTTTCCACCCTGGGAGCCATGCTATTGCTCCTGTTGATATTATGTCACCATGCAAGTACCTGCAGGGACTTCACCTTGCCTTGACCAGGCTCAGGACCCTGGGGTGCAAATGTCTCCAGGACTTTGGGCAAAGTGATGCCTGGATCCCAGATCCTTTTTTGGGGCACAATGTACATGGACCAGCGCTGGCAGTGGGGACTTAGCTGCATCCCCAGCCAGGGAAAGTGCCTCTTCATGAGCCATGTTCTGGTGTTGGAGGACACGAGCAGAGCTGTGGTTTGGAGGCAGACAGTGGCCTGTGGTCTCTGGTGCTGCTTGGCAGACAACAAGATATACTTTCAGTATTTGTCAGAGCTTTTGTGCCCCTTTCATGAGATAATTAGGGTGATGTGTTTGTTATTAGCTGATTACTGGGGGAAAATATATTTACTGAGGATTTATTCTAGAAACATTAATCTTGAGTATAAGTCCCCATAAATAATCTGGTTTTGGTAATCAATTGCTATTGTGACCTCCCTTATAAATCACAATTAAATGCACATTTATATCACATAAAGTTGCCAGACTTACTTGTACGTTTCTGTCCTGCTGTTTGCCTCAGGCAGCTGTCTGTGTGTGTGTTAGCTTCAGTCTGTTTATAAGACAGCCCCAAACTAGGATGTGGCTTGCCAAGGCGGAGCAGTGGCAGCAGTGAGGCTCATCTCCCAGGGTCCCCAGAAGAGAGCCCAGCACATCCCAGCTCTCTTCTGCCACAAACAAAAGTGCCCTGCAAACAGCGAGCCCTTCCCCTGCCCTTTTTGTGCTTTGTGTTGGGTTTGAGGGGACCAGGAGCAGCCCAAAGAGATCTTTCACTCAGAGCAACCCGAGGTGTGCAGCCGTGGGTCAGCTCAGCCCCCGTTTGCAGGTGCCAAAACCCCTGCAGAGGCTTTTGGCAGCCCTGGTTTGAGCTCCAGGGTGATGGAAGAGTTGGGCGTGCAGCTCCGTGGCTCCTTTTTGCTTGTTCGTGATGAGGCTTGGCTGGAAACCCCGGTCTGGGTGGGCTCTGCAGGGTCCTGAGCGCCCTCAGGCCAGCAGTGGGAGCTTCTCAAGCCTTGGTGTGGGTTGGTGGGTCGGAGGGGAATGAAGTGGGGCTGTTTTAGGGGTGAGGCTCTGGCTAGCAGGACGTGTCACTGCCAGCTTCCTCTGGAGCTGCAGGGAGATTCCAGCCTTGAATCGGGCTCTATTGCTTGTTGGGGCCATGGTGATTTATTTTATCCTCTTGCAGTGTTGCACACCCAGAGAGGGAAGAGGACTGGCTTTGTTCTGGCAGAGCCCAGAGGTACTGGTGGCCTTCCTGCCAGGGATGGGCCAGGTGGGCGTGTGGAAAACCTCCCGTTGTGGTTAGGGATGTGGGGTTTTGTCCCTCCCCTGTGCCCCCATGGCACTGCCCCATAGCTGCAGGAGCTGGTGGTCCTTGGAGTGCAGCCTGCCCGCTCCTGCCAGGGCACCAGGAGGGACAGCTTGAGCCATGAAGGTCTCACTGACAGGGACCATGCTAGGGGAGCTGTGAAAGAAATGAAGCTATTGGAATTGCTGGGAAGACATCAGCTAAGATCTCCTGAGCCTAGCTGGAGCCCAGCCTGCTAATTGTGGTGGTAGAGGAAATACACAAACATACAGATGGCAAGAAGAACAGAAACTACTGCCTCTTAATATCAAAAGCTGTTTCCGACCAACCAAAATCAACACACGTCAGAAGATAAACGCTAACAGTTTTGGGGGAAAGCGGTACACATCGCCATCCTGCTCGGGAGCACCTTGAGCCCTTGCTCAAGCCCTTGGATTTGCCTCTCCCTGGGCAGCAGGATGGCCAGCCCAAAGTCAATGCTCAAGTAAGCATCACCTCAAGGGTATCATTCCTTGATTTATTTTATTTTATTTTAGTTGCAAGGGGCTGTACCTATAGCTTGCAAAAGATGCTTTGTCCCATGGGCTTCACCTGACCCTAGACACTGAAGATGGGATGGGTGAGATGGACATCAGGCAGCAGAAGGCAGCTCCGTCAGCCCATGGGACAGTGAGCCTGAAGCTGTGCTCCAACCCACGGTGTCTGCGGTGCCCATGGTAGCCTTGTTGCTTGGTGGCCATGTGGCTGGCACTGGCATGGTGCTGTCCCCCGCTGTGCTCCTGGCTCTGCCACCCCCTCCATGGCCAGGTGTCTCCCTTGAGCCCTGCAGGTGGGTGCAATCTTTTTCTGACCACTTAAAGGCTCCATTTGCTGCCTTCAACAGAATTAGAGTGGAGATTACAATAGATTAAATGAGGTGGTAAGCACCCTCTGTGCTGCTTGTGTCATCTGTGAGGACCCCACTGGGGCCAGCTGGGTTGGGACTCTGCTGAATGCTTGTCCTTTGCCTATTTTTTGTAGGATGGTCCATATTAAGTGGCTACAGGTGTGTTTTCTCCTTGGATGCCATGGTTTGGAGGCAGTTTTATGGCCTGGCAGGGATGTGGCAGTGCTCTTCACACTGCAGCTGCGAGCTGTGCTGCACCCCTCCCAGATCCCAGCTGTTTCAGAAACACCTTCCTGGGGTGTAAGAGAGACCAGAGGAATTTGGAGCCTGCTGGGGAAGCTCCTGATCCATTTTGCTGCCAGCCCTGAGCCGAAATTCATCCCCTGGAATGGGACTGGCTGCATGGCGGCTGGTCTTGAACCTCCAGCTTCCAAGCATGCACTGCTGGCAGTGAGGTTGCCCTGTAACCTACACCCCTTTGGTGTGTCCTATTTTTGTGGAGTCTGTCCCCTCTGTGACGCCAGGGCTCGCTTGGCCAGCTGTCACCCCCAGTCCAAATTCCCACTTCATTGCATTAATATCTATGCAGTGTCTCTGGCTAGAGATTTGATTTCAAGTTCCCTCCCCAGAGCAGAAGGAGTTAAAAATAGCAAAGCCGCCACCCTTCATTCTCTGGCTATGATGCAGCCTCCCAGGTTGGAATTACAATGCCATTGTGAATATGGTCTAAAATAAAACAAATGAGCATGCTGCACTCACTCTGCAGAATAAAAGAACAAGCTCCAGTCTCGAGCAAGGCCATGGAGGAGCCTCTGTCCGCTAACCTGCACCTGCAGAAAGCAAGAATTCATCTTTCTCAGCACCTGTATTGGCCAGATGAAGGATGGTCAACACAGAGCAATTAGCGGGGTAATAGAGGTGGCATCCAGCCCACTGGGGAACCAACTGATTGCAGGAGGAGCCATGAAGGAAGTAGCTTAGTGCATTGTGGTTTGATACTGTCTTCCTCCAGCATCATGTACAAACTGCCTTGTCAAGGGGTGGCTGGTTGCTAGAAGTGAATTATCGGGGCAAAGCCGTGCTCAATGTGGCTGCCCTGTGGTCCATGTAAAGGGCAGGGCGTGAGCAGTGGGCACCAGCCCTGAGCAGCCGCCTGCCTCCATCTTCCCTAATGGGGCTCTTGCTCTTAGCTGGTCTAGAAAATCCTAAATCCCCACATTTTTCGCTCTCAGACACTGCCCTAGTTTAAAAATGCTGGCTCCTGGCTTGCTTTGTAATATTTTAAATATAGCATCCTTTATTTTTTTTAATGTATGCACCATATGTTTTGAAAGCTGTAATAAAATCTACAGGGCTTGTGGGTGGAGGTTAAAGGGAAAAAAAACATTTCCATATGGAAAGCCGCAAATACGAAATACAGCAGCAAACAGAAAATCCTTCAGTGCATTGGCCAGAAATAAGCTCCTTTCTGTCCTGGCTGCCTCGGATGCACTCAGGAGTATGCAAGTAACTGGCATGAACCTTTCCATGGTGTCAGCTCCTCACCCCAAGCCCTGGCACCAGCTCTTCAGCCCCCTCCAAAGCCTGGTGATTGATGCCACTGTGTCAGAGAGCATCCTCCTTTGCTCTTTCCCTTCTTCAGTCCTGTCTATTTGTCTTGTTTGTTTGTTTGTTTGGCTGGGCCCAGTCCCTCAGGATGGGCTGCTGTATCCCTCAGCTTTGTTGACTGCGGGGAGTGTACCCTGTGACTCACTGTGCTCCCTCCCAGGAACGAACACAGACTCAATTTACCAAAAAATTCAGCTGAAGCAAAAAATGACGAGCTAATAGGTTTCATCTCTTGGCCAGAGCCTCGAGTTCTTCTCCACCATGCACATCTGGCACCCCTTGAGCCGAGGACCCAAAGGCATCTGCTCGCAGGGACACCCCAAACCTGCCTGGCCCAGTTAGAGCAGAAAATAACAGCATGTGGGCTGGGGCTGGGCTCACTCCCCAGCCTAGGCGCTCTCCTCCTGTTCTCTAGCTGCCAGGAGCTATCGGGTGAGTTGTTTCACTGCCTGCAGCTCACCCACTTGTCACGCCTCATGAATAAAATCCGGGGGAGGAGACGGGCTCTGGCCAATGCCTGGCTGCCAGTGGGCTGCTTCCCTCCGGGGCCACCCTGCAGGTCCCCAACCATGGTCACTGTCATCCCCGCAGGCAGGAGAGGGACTGGGTGCCAAGGACAGTGGTGATGGTGAGGACCCCTGTGGCTGCCGGGTACCCGTGCTGGGGTGGCCCTGAGGGGGATGGCATCAGTTGGCCACATGGGAGGAAGGGATGTGGAACAGAAACCCCCTGAGAGTCAGTCAGCCCCTTGCTGGTTCCCAGCCTGCAGTGGTGCCTCTTCGTGGGTGCCTCTGTGTTTGTTCCTGCTCTGCAGCATCCCCTTGCAGTGGAGGTTCAGGGCTGGGGCCATGTGTCACCCTGTGGGCGTGGGGCTCTTGTGGCACGGGGATGGCAGGGTGGAGAGAGGGTGCTACCAAGGGCCTGGCTGCACATTGTGTCATCTGGAGAACATGGTCTCAGGTACTCCTCCTGCACCTGGGACCCACTGAGAGCATCCTCTGTCACTGTCCCAGTGGGTTTGTGCTCAACCAGATCTCCATCCCAGGGTAGTCCTCAGCTCGGTTTGGGGCTCAGGCAGAGCTCAAGCCCAGCACACCGTGGATACGTGATATATCAGCATACTCATCTGCCTCATGCCTCCACACTCATACACAATTTATTTGTATCTATAGCAGCCTGGGCAAGATTTTTAAGCTGAACCAGATGTAAGGATGAAATTCCATCTTCAGCCTCCCAGTAGGGATCCCTCCTCACCCGCCTCGAGTAAACCTTTCCACCGCCCAAACCGCTGATCTCAGGGAGTGCCACACATCTGCTGGGAGCTAGTGGGATCAGCATCCAACAAGAGCTTACAGCTGCCAGCCAGGGCTGGAAAACCATAGCGGGGTGAGGGCTGCAGGTCTCTGGGGCACTGCGAGGTCTCTGGACCTGTGGCCGGGGGCTCTCAGCGGCTCCCAGCTGGCTCCGGCCGCTCTGCATACCCCCGGGCTTCGTGCCTGTTGATTATTTCTCCGTCAGATGTCCTGAAGCATGGCTGACCCCTCTGATTCGAGAGGTGATCCCTCAAGAGAAACCTGGTCTGGCTTTCTGGGCTGGGATCCAGCATTTTCACAGCCTCCTGGGTTAAGAGCTGATGTGTGCGTGCCGGCGGTGTCTGCTTGGGGCTTCGGAACCCCTGCATCCCCTGCGGTGCTGGGGCTCTGCTCTCACCTCCCGCCTGGGCGAGAAGAGTTCCAGGCAGCATGCGTGGCACTGGGAGCTACATGGTGCTACAGGGTATCTGAATCAAGCCCTTCTCCACCTTGCATGTCTCATAAAGGCTTTTTTGTCTTCAGCTGACCCTTCTCTAGTGAACCCTGCTCACAGGTGCTGGGCAGGGATGCTTTGCTTGGGCTGCTGCTGCACTAGGATAAGCCCCCAGCACATCTCTCTCTCACTTTGCAGGCTTGCCCTGCCCTCCCGTTTCTCCTCCCACTAGCTCCTGCAGTTTCTTTCTAGTGTGCTGAACATGCACATCATGTCTGAGGTTCGGCCTGATGTTCTCTGATTTCTGGTTCACCCTGGAGGCTTTTGCTGCCAGGCTTTTTTGCTGGAACAGAGCAGATCAGGTGGCTGCCTGAGAGTGCATGCAGCCAGCCTCCAGCACCCACACTTGGGGTGAGAAGGCCTTGTGTGGGGACCTCAGGGTGGCTGTTGGGAGCAGGGTCCTGAGCACCTCTGAGCTGTTCCCCACCACCCCCTCGTCAGCATCCTGCACCTGAAGCCTGTGCCAGCCACAGGCATTGCCCTGCAGAGCTGACTGGGTGAGTAGCATTGGAGCCATGAGATGGGGACATACCCTGCATTCTCAGGGAAGCATCCTGCTTCCTAGTGCTGCCAGTCACTGTGGAGCATCCTTGCTCAGGGATGGGGCAGAGGGGGCAGCCCCCAGCCACCCCGGGGCAGGACCCTGTGCCACCCCACTGCTCCCCTGGAATCACCGTGCTGTCCCCTCCTGTTCAGTGCAGCTCCCAGCTGCAGGCTCGCCATGGCTCCTGCCCTGCAGCCAAGTATTGCAGACATTATTAATTAAAACACAATCTATCCTCTTTCTCCCACTCCCCAAGCCACCAAGAACTGCTAAAATATTCTCAGGGATAATGGGGAGGGGAAATTAATAGTTACTGTGCAATTCAAGCTGTGCCTTTTGGAGATTTATTGCTGCTCCTGGAGCCCGTGATTCCCTCTTGGGTACTACGTAGCCAGAGCCACGCTCAGCAGAAATCTCCTGCCTGCCTGAGACAGTGGGCACGCCATGCAAGGGGCTCAGGCAGCTGCAGTGTGGCCAGCCTGCTACAGCTACTGGGTGCCCAGAGCTGGGGGATCTCTTCTCTGTGAGCCACTGGAGGTGAACTTCTCATCTCTGCCCACATGCTGGCTGTCCATGCTGGGCCACATGGGATGGGCATGATGCTTGTGTTAGGATGAGAAGCAGCGTGCTGCTGGTGGAGAGCAGCTCCTGCTGCAGGCTGCTGCAGGGAGCAGAGGGTCCTGCTCATACCCAGCTGCTGGTGGGGCCAGGGGTTCTGCTGTGGTGTCTGCAAACTCATGAGTACCCAGAGTCCCCGCCACAATTGCAGCTCAAGGAGCTCTTGTTGCCATGACGAGCTGTACAAGCATTAGCTGGGAAGAAAAGCCCCTGGCAGCGCTCGGTGGAGATGGGAGAAAGGTGGCCAGCGTTGTGGCACACAGCCCCCGTGCAAGCCACTGTGGGTTCTGGTGTGGGTCCTTGAGGGGCCAGGGGTGCTGTGCGTGAAGCAGGGTGCTGTGCTCGTCCTCCTCCCGCAGCCCCATGCGGCACAAGGACCTCTTTTCCTGGACAATGGCTTTGGCATCAGCGGTGCCCTGGGTGTGCCTGTGTCGTGGTGACCTGCAGTGGTGGTGCTGTGCTGCCAGCACAGCCCACCCCCATTCCCTGTGCTCCCGGGGTCATTTCAGGTGTGATAGGGCACGCGACTGTCCTCAGCAGCCCCCAGCAGGCTGGGGAGGAGCTGCCAGGCTCAGGAAGCCACCGAACACTTCACAAGGCTTCTCACCCAACACAGCCCACGTCCCTCTGGCCATGGGGCTGTGCCGGGGCAGGTCCCAACCCCAGAGCGAGGAGGTGCATCCCGCACAGCCCCAGCTCCAGCAGGCTCTCTGGGCTACATCCTGCAGGCAGGGGCAGCTGCCAGCAGCAGGGGGGGGACAATCACCAGCTTCCTCTGCACTCACGCTTACAGAATAATTTCCATGAATGCAGCCAGGAATGAATTCGGCCACACATTCTCTATTCACTGCTCCTTTTTTTTTTTTTTTCCTATTTCCCTCTAACCTCTTTCATTTTCTCCATTCTGCTTCCCTCTTTCCCCTTCTCCTTTGGCTCCCCCAGCGACCTCCCTCCTCTCATTTCAGAGCGGTACCAATGTCGTGCTGCCAGCAGCCGCCTGCCCTCACCTGCACCGTCCCCTGCTGTGCTGCTGTCCTGGCACCCATGTCCTGTTTTTGTCCTGTGTCCCACTGAAGGAGGTGACACAGGGTGGGAGTGGCAGTGGCAGGGGGACAGTGTGAGGCAGGTGGGAGTAGTAATGGGTCGTGATCTGATTAGGGAAGCCTGGGGCAAGATGGGGAGCAGCATGACAAGGGCTGCCACTGTAAGCCACAGAGGGCTACGAGGGCAGAGGTGCATGGCCTCGCTGGGTTCCCAATCCTGCCTGCTCCATGATTCCCTAACGGGGCTCTTTTGTCATTTTTTGGGGACCCCTCAGTGCTGCTTCCAGCTCAGTGGTGCCACCACAGCCCACTCCTGCAGCTCTGCATGCGGTGCCAGCAATTAATGCAGTGCAAACATTGGAAGCGGCAATGAAATGTGGAGCAGCCGGAGTGGCTCTAGGCTCACAATGCCCCGCAGCAGATCCATGGCACCTGCACTCAGCCTTCGTCAGCAGCACCCAGCTTATAAAACTAACGTTAACCTTAGGTAAGGGATCATGGAACACTTCTGGGTTTTACACAAGGGAAATATTAGAATGAAAATATTTTAATAAAAGGTAGGTATGCAATTTTCTCACTGTTCCAAATGATTTTTATGTGTGGAAGCATGACAGAGAGCAGTGGCCAGCAACCTGAGCACCCAGATGGCCACATGGCTGTCTCTGCAGCTCTTGGTTAAGCCACCTCTCAGAGCCCCCCAGTTATTTGGGGTACTTTGTCCCATCTTTCAGCTGGGCTACCTGTGCATGACATAGCTGGGCTGCACACGTCTGCATTGTGCCCTTTACCAGGCTGTCTGCGGACACAGCCCCGATGCCTCCCCCCACTGCTGCATCCTCAGCAGGGATGGGGCAGGAAGTGGCTGCGGGGCCGGGAGCCAGACAGTTCCCATGTGCCGAGGTCAGAGGCAACCCAGGGGCACGGCAGCCACGGCTCTCCCCACAGCACTGGCACCGGCTGGCCTCAGGCTTGCCCATCCCTTCCTCCCCATGGCCACAGCCAAGCTCCTCCTTGCCTTTGGCCTCCGCAGGACGAGCCCTCAGCCCTGCGGCTGATGAGAAAAACACATCCCACGGCTCTGGGTCTCCCACCTTTCCTCCCTACCACCCTTGGGGCACAGCGGGGCTCCAGCATGAGGGGAAATCTTGCCTCTCGCCTCCTGTAGGGCTCCCATGCACCGCTCTCCTAGTGCGCCTATGGGGCGAGCCCAGGGGCTCCTGTCTCCCCCCCACCCCTCAGCAGCATCTCCTTTGTGCCCTCCCCACCCAAAATAACACAGCATGTCCCAGTGCTTCATCCCGGCCCCTCCCTCAGCATCCAGCCCTTCCAGCAGAATTCCTTTCCAGCCACTCATTGCCCCCCTTTGGCCTTGACTCCTCCGGCCCAGTGCGCTGGCGGGGCCGGGCTTCCTCTTCCTGAGCCTCCCCGGCCCTTGCTGTGCTCCTGGCCTCTGCCCCAGCCTCTGCTTTGCCTCCCTGCGATGGCACCATCCTGCCCGAAGGACACGGGGCTGCCCTGCTCCTGCCATCCTTGGGGACAGCCACTGCCTGGTGTCACAGGGCAGGGACCTGAGGGTTTCTCAGGGCCTGGAGCATCTCCTGGGCTGGTGGCGGCCCCACTCCCCACACCCTTCCTGGAGACAAAGCTCCTCGGTGTACTCCTCAGTGAATTTTTGGGTGCTGTTTGGGGGCACTGTCTCTCCCACCCAGATTTTGAGCTCCCGTGCTTGCATACAGCTGCTGCTGTGTGTCCCTGAAGCGGCGTAGGGCACCGATCCCTGACCGGAGGTGCCACCTTAATCCGGATCAGTAGGGGATCTGCTGCATGCCCACGCGGCCCCACACCACATCTCACTGCCCCGCTATCCTGGGGCTGTGCCCAGTGAGTGCCAGGGGGACCTGGAGGCAGCCCCGGGGGGATCCAGCCCTGGGCAGCCTTCTGCACCCCATCGGGGGCTGCAGATGCATTGATCACTGGGTGAAGCCCAATTAAAATCCTGCCCTGCGAGCACAACAGGAGCAAACCGGGGGCAGATTAAGGCATTCCTTGAGCAGCTCCCACCCCTTCACCTGCCATATCTCAGCCTGCGAGGCCACTAATGCTACTTACATTATTACTGGATTATTTGTGTGTAATGAGCTTTGCCCCGCTCAGCTGTCCCCCCATGCAGGGGTGCTGTGCTGTGTAATACTTCCTGTGTGGGGCCACGAGGCAGGCAGCTGGCTGCTGGAAAACAAGCAGAGCCCCAGCAAAACAATGCATTAATGTTCCCAGCAAAAATTCCATTGCGGCGCTGAGCCTAATCACAAACCAGGGAGGTCGGGGCTTAGCACTGAACAAAGCCAGCAGTGCACTACGCCGGGTCCTGACCCATCCCCGTGGGTGCCAGTAGAGTGACTTCATGGGTGTCATCCCTGCCAGCACAGTGACAGCCACGGGCACCTCTCCCATCCCCAGCTCCCTTCCCTCTTCTCCCATCAGACCTGCCAGCACAGGGGCTTGGCCATATGGAGACACAGACACTTTCCCTAGAGACCAGAAGCCCCAAATTAGTGATGTCGGTGCTTTTTTTGACACTGTTTTTTCCTCTTTGTTATTATTAATGTTTATTTCAGTGCTGATGTAATTTGCAGCCTTTCAGCACCGCTGCCCCCTGGCTCCTGCTGTTCTGGCCGAGCTGTGTGCATTGCCATGGCTGCGTCCCAGGGCTTGACTCCTGCTTTGCTCCCCGCCAGGGTGTGAGCACAGGGTACATGGGATGAAAAGTGTCAGCGCTGTGACTGTTCTGCTGGACACCCCTCCAGCAGGGATGTCCCCTGACTGCAGGAGACCCAGCCAGCCCCGGGTGCTCCTGTTGGGACCAGCCCAGGGTTTCCCCAGCTGTGGCAGCATTCGTGGGCTAACAGCTGCTACAGGAGGTCCTGGACCCCTCTTCCCAGGGTTTTTGCCTTCCTGCAGGAGCATGGGTGGGGGCAGTGCTGCTTTTATGGGTGCCTTCCATTCTGCTTGGGACCCCAAAGTGATATGAAATCCCAGCGGCTATCAGGAGCTCATTCCATGGCTGGAGCTTGAGCTTTGCAGAGGGGCAGGGGGGTTCTCATAGAGCATCTCAGCTTTCCTTGCAGCCCTCAGCCTGGCGTCCCAAGGCAGCAGAGGAGCAGCAGCCTCCAGTCCTTGTCCCTTTGCAGCCCTAGGGCACAGAGCAGAGTCAGGGGGACCAGCACGTTGTCACCCTGCTGTGTTCCCGTAGGCAGTAGCAGCAAGCAGCCCCACTTGTCCTAGAGCATGTCCATGGGTGCTTGACCTGTGAGATGGGCTTTTACCGTGAGATGGTCTCTGATCTCACTTTGACTTTTCTTTCTTTGCTTTTTAGGCCAATAATGGGCTGTTTCTGTTCCCTGACACCCGATCTGCCCCTCAGTGAATGCAGAGCCTCTCCGATGAGTGAGCTCCTCTGTCCCATGCCCCATCCTTCCTGCTCCGCAGGGTGCTGGCGTGCTGGCTTTCAGCCCGCCGCGTCTCCTGTTCCTGGGTACGAAGTTCAGCTCTGGGTCAGAAAGTCTCCGGTCCTTTGAAATCCCTGCCCTTCAATGGCTGGGTTGTCCAAATTGCAAGTCCATCTCTGAAACCTCGCAGCAAACAAGGCCTTGCTGCTCAGTCTGTGCCAGCCACAATTAGCATGGCGAGGGACAGCCCGGAGCTCCTGGGAGCAGCATGCAGGTGGAGCAGGAGAAGCAGGGGCTGTTCCTCACAGTGTTTGCGGTGCGTGCCTGGGATGTGCTGAGTCAGCAGAAAGACCTCTGCTCCCCGCTGTTCCTCCCCTGGGGCAGGGGTGAGGCTGCAGCACATCTGTCCACCACAGTGGTCTGCAGAGCTGCCAGAGGAGGGTCGAGGAGTGGGGTGAGCACCCGGATGACTTTCCCTGGAGCTCTGGTGTCCCCATGTGCCTGTCCTGCTGAGCACGGAGGCTACACGTGTCCCAGTGCCGCTGTGGAAGGAGCGGTGGGGCCGGGATGCTGCTGCTGGCCAAGGAGGTGAGGTCTGCCTGGGCTGAGGCTCTCAGCTGCTGCCATCCTTGACAGCTCCTTGAAAAACGACTTCTCTGTCAAGTTCCCAAACAAACAAGTGGAAGCTCCATGAGCTAACAGTTCCTTCCCATGCTGCTGCCAAATGAGCAGGTCAACAGCAAGCCAGGGCAGGTGGAGCCAAGCCAAGCAGGGTAGTCTGGGGGTGGCCAGTCCCTGCATGCTTCTTCTGCACCTGCTTTGCAGACAGGAGAGCATTGGGGAGCTGTGCACGGCTTTGGGGGCTATGGCACAGGTGATGCAGTTGTGTAGGGCCAGCGAGCAGGGCCGGGTGCTTGCACTGTGCTCCGGTGAGGGGCTGACTCTCGGGGTGCTGCTCTCCTTGCCCTGCATCCCCAGGAACATATATGTTTGAGGGGAGCCTCCTGGAGCATCCCCAGGAGAGGACCTGGACCCCTTCTGCATGTGCACCCTGAAAGGGACCTGCAAGAAGCAGCACTTGGGATGCAGGCCTGTGAGTCACATGTGGGTGGCTGCAGTTCTGTGGGGACAGGGAATCTGGGCAGGGATGTGCACCCAGGTCAGGGCCACCAGGGACCAGCATGGTTTTGGCTGCTCATTAGCATCAGCATTGCATAATGTCTGCCTGCATCGGGGCTGTCAGTGCCATGATGCCCAGCCAGCCTGCGTCCCGAATGGTAACAGACCCCTTCCCTCTCATTTTTCCCTCCCTCCTTTCTTCCAGCAGTTCCCTACCAGCAAAGCCCCTACACCCCCGGGAGCAGCTCCTCTGTCATCCAGTGCTACCGCTGCGGGGACACCTGCAAGGGCGAGGTGGTGCGCGTGCAGAACAACCACTTCCACATCCGCTGCTTCACCTGCCAAGGTAGGACAGGGCAGGGCGTGATGGCACCGGCTGCCCGTGTCCCTGAAAGATGCCAGGCTGAGTACAGGGGTGCTGGAGACCTGGGTGCTGTCACTCCCTGGGAGCTGCACATGTGGCTGGGGGCTGCTGTGTCCTTCAGTGCCCGTCCTCAGTGCTGGTGTCTGCGAGGAGCAAAGGCTGCTCCCCCCAACAAGGTGCTCGGGCAGCCACTGGCTTCAAAGGGGACGGAGCCAGCTGGAGATCTTGGCAGAGCTTGCTGCCTGCTTTCCAAGTGAAAGGGAATAAATAATGAGAGGAAATC
This sequence comes from Stictonetta naevosa, assembly GCA_011074415.1. Lineage (NCBI taxonomy): Eukaryota > Metazoa > Chordata > Aves > Anseriformes > Anatidae > Stictonetta > Stictonetta naevosa. The sequence continues at coordinate 42,977 of MU011864.1, forward strand.
CTCCTGTCTCACCTTCCCTCTCAGCTCTTACCCATGCCACCTCAGGCTCTCTGCTGCCAGCTCCCATGACAGCCCCAAGGCTCGTCCCCACCACGTCCACAGGAGCCAGGGCAGCCTGTGGGGATGCACTCTGGGCCCCACAGCCAGCCAGACATGATCCTGCTTCGGGTTTTCTTGCCTTGGGTAAAGCAGGGAGCTGGGCTGTGCTGGCAGGTGCTCAGTTGGTCCCACCGCTGCACCCCATCACCTTGCAGGAGAGGTGATGGGCATCATGCACAGGCCCCTGAAGCCCGTCTCTGTGCTGTTCCTGAGGTGCCTTATGGGGTTGGATGCTCTAAAGGTCTCCCTGTAGGTGGAGAAGATGCAGGAGGGGAATGACACTGAGGACCGAGGCTTGTCATGTCTCTGTGCATCATTCTGGGCTGTGCACCACCCACGGCTCCTGCTGCAGGGAAGGAAGTAGGGGGCTGGATGCCTCCCCAGCGGGACTATATGCCTCCCCAGCGGCCCCATCCTGCACCCTGCTGTAGCCCAACACTGACATCTTGTGGTGCTGGGGGAGGTCCTGGTGGGACTGGTGGGCAGGGAAACCAAACCCTCTGAGATGCCTACAGACACCTGCGTCTTTCGGATGCCCTGAGAGCCCTACTGGGGCAGCAGCAGGGAAAGGATTCACCTTGACCTGCCCAATAGGGCTGGGAAAACCCAGCAGGGTCCCAGGGCTGAGCATGGGGGGCTGCAGCCACGCCCTGACCCCTGACATGTGCGTGTCCTCCCCCTGCAGTGTGCGGCTGTGACCTGGCCCAGTCAGGCTTCTTCTTTAAGAACCAGGAGTACATCTGCACCCATGACTACCAGCAGCTCTATGGCACCCGCTGCGACAGCTGTGGGGACTTCATCACTGGAGAGGTCATCTCGGCGCTGGGCAGGACCTACCATCCCAAGTGCTTCGTCTGCAGCACCTGCAGGTGAGCCCCTGCCAGCACCAGGGGACAGAGAGAGTGCAGTGGTGGGTGCACCTCAGCAGGCACCTGGTTTTCTTGGTGGAAATCCTTGGGAGGTTATGGGGTGGTCCAAGCTGGAGAGCTGCCTCAGTGCCCAGCTCGCTGCCTGCCCTCACCTGCAGCTCAGGACCAAGCACGCGGCTCCCATGTCCCCCCTTTTCCTTGGCCACAGGAAGCCATTCCCCATTGGAGACAAGGTCACGTTCAGCGGGAAGGACTGTGTCTGCCAAAACTGCTCCCACACACTCATCAGCACCAAACCCATCAAGATCCACGGACCCAGCCGTAAGTTATGCAGGTGTTATGCGATGCCTGCAAGGAGAGACCATGGGAGCTCCTGCAGGCCCTACTCCTTGGGGCTAGCAGGGCTGTTCGTGCTCCCTGTGAAATCCTTTTTCTAAGCCCATCCCCTGGGTCCCCCCATGCTTACAGCTGTGCCTTTTGCCCCAGGCTGGTGCTGGGCAGAGCTGCCTGTGCCGGTGCTCGGGGAGATGATGGGAAGGGTTTGGGGGCTGGCGTGCAGCCCTGCACGAGTGCTCACAGGCTTGGGAGGAGGAGCAGGGCAGTCCTGGTCTCCACCCAGGGCTGCAGGTCACCACTGGTTTTGGTCACTCCCTTGGCCTGTTTGTGACTTGGGTGGGTGCTGCCACCCCATCCCTGTGCCAGAGGCTCGATGGGCTGCCCGAGGGCTGCCATTGCTCACTGCCTCCACCAGCTGAGGAACATTTCTCAGGCTCATTGCCTGTGCTGATGATCCCAACCTAAATCACAGCAAGAGCAATGTTTTGGGTGGGTTTGGCCAGGTGTCACCATGAGCTTGCCTGATCTGGGGATGTGGCTGGTTCTGTGAGCCTCAGCCTGAGGACAGGGCTTCCCCATCCTCATCACCACCCTAAGCCAAGCAGGCGAGCTGCCCAGGGCATGCTGTGGCCATCCCGCAGCACCTGCTGCCTCCCATAGGGCAACAGGAAGGGGAAGGGCAGCCACAGGCTCTGCCTAACGCCAGCTTCCTTCCTTTCCATCCCCTTCCAGCTTCTCCCTGGTGTGCACAGCAAGGTTACCCGAGGGCACCACACTTTATTCAGCGGCAGCAGCCAGGCTCACAGTGCCGTCCTGGCTTCCCTCCTGCTGTGTTTCCCCTGGTGGCCCTAGCACTGCCACCCTTCAGGGATGGCACTTGAGGATGCTGGAGCCCAGCTGGTGCCCTCAGTGGTGAGGACCTCCCCAGAGGAAGGATGCTGTGCCTCTCCCTGCAGCCCCAGCACTGGGAGCAACTCAAGAACTAGGCGAGCAGCACTTGCGTGCAAGAAGGGCTGGATCCTGACTCAGCCAAGCTGATGGAACTGCTTTTTTTTTGCTTTTGGCCAGGGCCTTGGAGGGTCAAAAGTCCCCCCAACCTTGCTCAGTGGGCAAGGGCTGGGTGCAGAGCTGCTGGAGGCTGGGCTGAGTGGGAAGCCCTGCCTGCTTGTGTGGTGCTGCTGCGCCTCCACAGCGCTGCAGGAAGGAGGACAGCAGGGAGGGGGTTAAGGAGAAACCCCGTCCAGCCATCGAACCTGCTGCATGGGGAAGAAGAGGATGAGGAGCCAATGTCAGGGGTCTGAGGCCCATGTGCTTCCTGCTCCCAGCCTTGGCAGGAGCCAGGGGAAGCAAGGAAGGAAGGGAGTCTCATAAATACTGCGGCAGGGCCGGACGTGGCTGCTGGAGAGCACAGCCCTTCCTCTGCTCCGCTCGCTGCCGAGGGCTTCCCGCTGCCCCTGCCCCTCAGGGAGCCCCCAGGGACCGGTCACCAGGGAGCCCTGGCTCTGTGCATGCTGGTCCCAGCTCCAGCAGGTGGCTTTCCTCCTGGCTGCCTGTGGGAATGGGCAGGAGGGTGGCATCTTCCCATCAGTGGTAAAGAAAGGATCCCCACGGGGCAGCAGTGTTTTCATGCGTCCCCCTTCTTCTCGCCCACCCCCAGACTGCGCAGGCTGCAAGGAGGAGATCAAACAAGGTCAGTCCCTCCTGGCACTGGAGAAGCAGTGGCACGTCAGCTGCTTCAAGTGCCAAACATGCGGGATCATCCTCACCGGGGAGTACATCAGCAAGTGAGTGCCACTGGCTGTGCTTGGCAGGGCCATCCCCTGCTGCTGGGTCTGCAGCACTGGGAGATTGGGCACCTGGCCGCGGGGAGGGGGTGATTTGGTGTCTGAGCTGCTCTCCAGGAGAGGCACCTAAAGGCAAAACAGCATAAGGCAGTGCTGAATTTGTCCTTGAATATACGGGGAGCAGGAGGTGGGGGAAGGCAGTAAGACAAATCCGGGCAGGAGTTGGATGGAGAAGCCAAGGGCTGGTGCCTGAGGTACCCTCTCCAGCCAGGATCAGCCTCCCCAGGCAGGCAGCGAACAAGTGCCCCATGGGCAGGTGGCTCCCGGGGGTACTGTTTGGGCTGGGGAAATTTTGGCAGTGCTAAAGGTGGTGCCCAGCCCAGCTTACTTGCCTCACCCCGCTCTCCTCCCTCTCCTGAAGGGATGGAGTCCCATACTGCGAGTCCGACTACCATGCCCAGTTCGGCATCAAATGCGAGACCTGTGACCGGTACATCAGCGGCAGGGTCCTAGAGGTGAGTCTCGGAGCCATGGCCACTTGTCCTGCCCTGTAATGGGGGCTGTGTGCATCCCACCCATCACCCTTGTCACAGCATCCCTCCCTCAGGGCCATGGCTGTCCCTATAGCAGGGGTGTAGGCACAGTCCGAGGAAGGAGCACCTTGTCTGGAGGGTGGCAGTGGGAGGAGAAGGAGCCAGGGCTGGAGGAGGAGCAGCACCATGCTGCACACCGTTGGAGAGGTGGCTCAGGTCCCCGAGCCCCTGAAGCATCCCCGGTGGTGAGCTGGCTGTGCTGAGATGTGCCCAGAGCCCCAGCCTTGGGGACACCAGCCCTAACCAGCTGCCACCATGCCCAGCTCCAGAGCATTCCCAGCCTGCTGAGTGCATCCCGGCAAGCATCCTGCCAGTTGCCTTGGAAACACATCCAGCACGGCCGTGTGGGGGACTGCAGCACCCTGCCTGCAGGCAGCCTCCCCGTACAACCCCCAGGGCTGCCACCAGAGCAGGGCTCCTGCCCTGGGAGAGATCTGGAGGAGGTCTTGCTTTTGCTCAGCATCCTGGCCAGCAGGAGCTGCTCCAGCATGCAGGGATCCGATTGGTGCAGGTGGCCATGGTGCAGGTTTGGGGCGATTGTAGATCTGTACAGTCAGGAGCAGCCAGGCAGGTGGAGGTTGTAGTTTTTGGGGGAAAGAGAGGCCTTTTGGGGCTGGTCCTTCCTTCAGTCCTGCTCCTGGTGGTGGGGATTCAGACATGCTTGCTTTCCGTTTCTATCCCCAACATCTGCAGTGGGAGGAAGGCTGGAGTGTGATCTGGTCTGAGCATAATCTAAAGGGTCAGGAGGTGGGAGGCAGAGGAAGATGTCAGAACAAAACACACTGTTGTTTTCAGACCTGCTGGTCCTGCTGTGGTGGCACAGAGAGGCAGCGACGCTGGAAGTCACTCACGAGCCCTTCCCCTCTGTGCAGCAGGATGGGAGGGAACCGCTCCCTGAGCAGCACTGGCACCCACTTCTCTGCCACCCCAGCCAGCAGCGATAGGCAGTTATATCCAAAATTAGAGGTACCATGGCTATGCAGCAAGCCAGGCACAGACTATGGGCTGCAGCAGCAGCAGTTGTGTAGCCAGCAGCTGGAGGAGGGGCTGGAGCCTGCTGGAGCTGCCCCAGGGCTCCTCCAGCCTGGTGCACCTACAAGCAGCGCTCACCCTCTGGTCCCTTCTGGTTGGGCTGGCCTGAGAGCACTACACCTGCCCAGGGGCCTCTCCTGAAGCTGGAGCCAGAACCCGCCAGCACCTTCCTCCTCATCCTCCCCCAGGGAGCTGTCCCTGCCCGGGAAGGCTTTCTGCTGACTTTGTGCTTCACGCTGGCTGCTGCAAGCATGAACTCAGCACTGCAGCAGCTGCTGCAGAGCAGCTGCCTGGCACAGGGCTGCTTGCTTAGCAAACCTCCAAGAGGAGCATGGCAAAGCCAGAGGCTCCATCAGCTTGAACCTCAGCCCCCCTGGGGCAGTCCAGTCCCTGACAGCACCTGGCCAGGACTGGAGCATCCTCAGCCACCCACTGCATCCCATCCACCTGCCAGCAGTGCTGAGGGGCAGGAAGCAGAAGCAGCACGGTGTGCAGGATGCTCTGCCCCTCTGGCACGGGGTTTAAGGGCAGATAAGAGGAGTAAGAGGGAGCTGGGACCCCAGGCTCTTGGCACCCTCCATCTCTGGGATGCTCACTGCACTGCTCTTAGGGTTTTCCTTGCCTGGTGCAGCCACATCTGCTTAGGATGAGCGTGCGATGCTCCTGCCCCTGCATATGCGATGGGACAGATGGCCAGCTCTGCCTGTGCTGGGCCATGGAGAGACAGATGCTGTCTGGATCCCAGGGGACACCCCGAGCAGCCACAACCTCACAGCAGCACCAGGGAGTGCTCCTTGTGCGCGGCATTCTGCCAGGCTGGAAGTAATGCACCGTGGCACCAGGGTCCCTGCAGACAGCAGTGAGGTGCCAGGCGAGGTGCCACCTTCTCGCAGGCATTGTCACCAACCTGAGAGCAACATGGCTCTGGAGTCCCGGTGGCCGTGCCAGGTGGGCACCCCACAGCCCAGGGAGCTGGCACCTCTCCTGGCCCTGCTCAGTGTCTGCCTGAAACCAGAGCTTTATTCGTCTTCCCTGGCAGGGCACAGGATGGAAAGAGCACCTTTACATAATTGTAGGCCCTAACAAGTCTTCCCGTGCTATCTGCCAGCCTGGGGGCTTTCAAAGGGGCTGGAGCTGTGCGGTCAGGCATGAGTGATTAATGAGGCTGTGAGGGACTCCTAGTGCTAACGAATGGGTCCTGCCACCCACAGCCTCTTCCAGCCTTTATGAGCTGTAATATTAAGCAGTATAAAGCAAGCAGGGCTTGCACACAGTTTTGGAGAAGAACAGTGGGTGCTGGGGACATGGGGTGTCTGCACGATGGGGAGCAGCCGGCCCCACTGCGCTCCTGCACCCCATGTCTGCAGCGCTTCCCACCCAGCCTGGTCCGACCCAAAGCAGCAGCACTTTTCCCATATAGGAAAAGGCATTTGTGTTATTTTTTCCCTTAGTGTCAGCACACTGAGCCACAGGGGGACACTAAGAGGGTCCAAGAGCACCTCTTAGGTGCTGCACCTTGCTGCAGCATAACCCTTACCAGGGGCCCGTGTCTTCAGCCACTGGGAAATGTGGGGCTGGGACTGCAGGCGTGCTAGCCCATGGTGTTTTAGGAGCTGGGATTTAGCTGGGTTGTTTTCAGTCTCTTTTCCACATGTTTATATCTGTCTCTGGTCAGCACAGCCCCATGCGATGGTGGGTCATTTTTGGCATAGACCAGAGGGGAAAAGCCCCTGGCTGCCATCCACACCCTGTGGGGATGAGTTCCCTGATGATTTTGTGGGCAATCACCACTTTCCTGGTGGCTGCTCTCACTAATCTTCACAGCAGATTTTCATATTGATCCTCCTCATTTCCAACTGTTTCCAGCCCCCTGTCATCACCATTCCTTCTATCAGCCAGAGCCTCATCTTCCCTCTGCCATGCTAAATTATCCTCCACCCTCTCTTTGGTTATTGCAGGAGTAAAATGTCCTTTGGGGCTGTGCTCCAACTCCTCATAGCCCCGAGCTGGTTCCTGCCTCCCAGCTCCAGAGCCCAGAAAACAAGCCTATAACTGAAATGCTAGGAGTGGAGGCAAGCTACCAATTAAACCCCTGGAAGCAGAGGGAGCAGCCCAACTCCGGCTCAGCTTTGAGACCCCCCTGGCTCTGCTAGCCTCTGGTTTTGGGCTCCCAGTCCGGCCTCAGGCCTGCCAGCTTGGGGCTGTTTCTGGATGAACGGCTTCCACCGCATGCTGCCTTGCTCAGGGTCCTTTCCCCTTGCAGGCGGGAGGGAAGCACTACCACCCCGCCTGCGCCAGGTGCGTGCGCTGCCACCAGATGTTCACGGAAGGCGAGGAGATGTACCTCACAGGTAGGAACCCCTCTGTGCTGGCAAGGGATGTTCCCTGGTCCAGGGGAGGTGGCCCAGGGCCCCGTCCCATCTGCCCCGTCTGCCCCTTGCCCAGGTTACACCAAGAGCAGCACCTCAGGGGTGAGGCTCTTGCCCAGGATGGCCACTGGCTTGGTGTCAGAGCAGCTCATCCCTGCCCGCAGCCACCTTAGGGTCTGGTTCTTGTGCAGGGTTTGGTTCCTTCCATAACCTGTGCTTGCCCATAATCCCAAATCACTGATTGCCACATGGGTGGTGAAGGGGCTACTGTGCACAGTGAGAGCCACGGTGGGGGTCCCAGGAAAGCCCCCATTGTGGGCAGCAGGGACAGCGTGCTCGGGTGTCCCCCTTGGTCACAGCCACACCCAGAAGCTGTCCCTGCAGTGTGCAGGACTTGCACACCTCTAGCACCAGTGCAGCTTGTGCACCAGTGCACCTCTGGCTCAGTGCAGCTGGGGGGAGCACAGACATGTCCCCCTGGGAGACAGCACACTCTGGGACAGTGTTGGAGATGGCAGGGCTTGGGGCACACAGGGGCAGGACAGGACAATCTCTAACTGGGGTTGCCGGCTGTGCACGGAGCTCAAACACTTTCCCTTTGCACTTCAGGCTCTGAAGTGTGGCACCCCATCTGCAAACAGGCGGCCCGAGCAGAGAAGAAGCTGAAGGTAGGTGGCAGGGCAAGGGGTCTCCCCCAGAGGTGGCATGTCCCAGGCAATGCCACCTTTGCGTCCTGGTCCCTGCTGCGGCAGTGGCCCAGCCCAGTGTGGTTCCTGAGCCTGTGTGAGCCCTGTCCCCGCTGTCAGGGGGACAGAGTTAGGCACAGCAACCCCTCGCCAGCCCCACATCCCCTGAGAGGGTCGTGGGTAGCGAGCGGGTGGGGGATGCCCCTGCAGGAAGGCTCAGCCCCAGCACAAGCACTGCTTGCTGCCTCTGCTGCCCTGCCCGGGCTGGACACTGCCTGGGCTCTCACCTGCCCTCGCTCTTCTGCCCCCACAGCACAGAAGGACGTCAGAAACCTCCATCTCGCCCCCTGGGTCTAGCATCGGCTCCCCTAACAGAGTCATCTGTGTAAGTACAGCTCTGCCCTCATCCCCACGGGGTAGCACTGTGACCGTGGATTTGGGGTGACAGGGAGGGGGAGACAGATCCCAGACCCATGTCTGGGGACAGCATGGATGAGTCATGTCCCCTTGTGCCATTGACACAGAGTGGAGCACCCAGAAGGACACTGTCCCTCTGACCCCTCATCCCAGCTCCTCTGTCCCATCCCGCTTCTGCCTCTTGGGCACCTCTGCTTGCCTCTCGCCTCTGCTGTGGTGGTGCTGGGGTCCTGCATACCTGTGCCAGCTCTGTGCTGTGTGCTCCAGCCTCCCCTTCCCTCTTCTTCTCTCCCTTTCCATCTCTCTGTCTCTGTCTTTCCTTCTCCCTAGGCTAAAGTGGATAATGAGATCCTTAATTACAAAGACCTGGCAGCTCTTCCCAAGATTAAAGCCATCTATGAAGTGCAGCGTCCTGACCTCATTTCGTATGAGCCCTATCACAGATACATGTCGGATGAGACGCTGGAGAGATATAGCTTTGGGGAGGTACTGAGAGCCCAGACATGCCCAGAGCCAGACCCCGGTCTGTGGATGTGGTGTGGGGCTTCACCCAGTTCTCCAGGAGCCCTGCGGGGAGGCAGGACAAGGGGGGACCTGTCCCCAAGGGAGCAGAGGTCACCCTCGGTGAGGTGGCAGGGAACTCTCCCTGGCAGCCATGAGCAGGAGGGCATGGTGTGGGTTCACATCCCGCCGGGGCACAGGGACAGACCACCAGCAGTGCAACAAGTCTGTTCTTACTGTGACATGGAGAAAATGAGCCACTGTGTGGCCCCACTGTCACCACTCCCGTTACTAACACGCTGTCTCTCTTTGTCTCTCCTCTCTGTCTCCTGCTGCCTCCAGTCCCTGGGGACCCTCTCCCCGTACTCGCAGGTAATGACACCGTGGGGTCTGACACAGCTGGGACACTGCTCGATGTCCCCTGCTGAGTGCTGACCCAAGGTGGGGGGACAGGGGGGACCCCATCCCTTAGGACTGCTCCTGCCCAGCCCCTGGGCTCTGCTGCCCACGTTTTGGTGGCAGGGGGGCAGAGAAGCCTGGGGACGTCCTGCAGCCCACACAGGACACGCATGCATGCCAGCATCCTCGGCCACGGGGTGCCTCCCTGCACTGGCCCACCTCCCTCGCTCATCCCGTCATCTCTAACCCATGCTCCTCTCCATCCCCAGGACATCTATGAGAGTTTTGACATGCGGCAGAGGCGAGCCTCCAGCCCCGGCTACATCGACTCTCCCACCTACAGCCGGCAGGGCATGTCCCCCACCATCCCGAGGTCCCCCCACCACTTCTACCGCTCAGGTGAGGATTTTGCCTGTGAACCCAGGCTGGGCCATGCTCAGACCCCCACACAGAGCAGGGGTCACGCCCTGCTTCTCTCAGGGGACCTCGGTGGTCCATCCCCTGTCAAACAGGCTGGGACAAGGACTCGGGAGTGGTGGGGTCCCTCGGGGGCTGGCAACAACCAGCTCCGCTGTGTGCATCCTCCAGTTCTCCCCTCCAAGGAGAGGTCAAGGGGGCTCAGACCTGAGACGGGGCTCATGGAGAACTGGCTGGGAGGATGGTGGTCCCCAAGATCCAGCAAAACCTAAAGAGATAAGCTCCCTCAGCTTTCTTGGTAGCTGCAGAGAGCATGCATGGGGGTGCTTGTGCTGTAAGGGCTGCAAGGAAGGGCCTTGTGCATGTACGCATGCACCCTGGAGAGCAGCAGGGTAGCAAGCAGAGTGTGGTGTGCCTGGTCTCCTGGCCTTGGGAGCTGGGGAGAAGTGGATGGGAGAAGCCGAGGTTGGTGTGTCCAGAGGTGCTGCCTCCCCACACTGCCCCTGCGCCGTACCACCAAAGTCCTGAGCTAATATCACCCACCGCGGGGCTCCCTCTGCATACTGCCTTCATTCGGGGGTGCAGGAAATTCCCCCCCCCCCCGGTCTGGCACATCTCACCCTGGGCCGCAGCCTGGCACACATCCCTGTCCCCACCGCTATGTGGGCCATGCCCTGCTCGTCTAACACGCCTTTAACGCCCATTTTCTTCTGCCTCTCATTCTCTCTCTCTCGGTCACTTATGGCTGCTTCTGCTCGGCACTGCGTAGGCACAGAAAGCGGGCGCAGCTCCCCCTACTATAGCCAGTTAGATGTGAGGTCTTCTACTCCAACCTCATACCAAGCACCCAAGCATTTCCACATTCCAGGTAGGCTCCGGAGCCCCCCAGCCCCCTGGGGAAGCGCCGTATCTGTTGCATGCCCACATGTGCCATCCCCTGTGTGTCGCATGTGTAGCTCCGCGCCTGCCTAGAGCCAGCTGGCAGCAGGATCTCCCCCGGCAGAGGCCATCCATAAACAGGACCTGCAGCTCAAACTCTCCCGCCTCTCCATCACCACCCAGGTGTTCCGGAGCCTCCCGGAGTCTGCCTGACCCCCTCAATGTCCCTCTTGTCTCCCCTGCCCAGCCTCCTTCCACCTGCACACCCAGACGAGTCCCTGCGGAGCCTGCCCCCCCCTGCCTCCCCCAGGACCACAAGGCAGCGCGTGTCTGCCAGAGGCCTTTCCGCACTCCCCCCTTTACAGATGACTATTTTATACTCCCCCTAGGGCCCGCCGCTCCCTCCCCCCAGACTCTTCTGGGCTTGCCAGCTGCCTGCTCCCCTTCTGCAGGGATTGCAGGGGGCCACCAGGTAAGGGCCACCACCCGCTCCCGGCCACACAGAGCCCACGGGGGTGGGGGCAGAGGGGGGAGAGGAGGGAGGGAAGCAGGCAGAGCCACCCAGCTGTCTTCCTGCATGAGCAGGGGAGCTGGAGGAGAGCCCCAGCCCACCCTGCCCAGCTTCAGGCATCTCCCACTGCCCTGTCCCACCACCAGACTGTGGGACCCCCGGCACACAGGTGACACCCCAGGCCACAAGGACACCTGCAGGCTCCCCACCACTGTCCCCTGCTCCCACCCCGTCCCCCCCATTCCTGGCAGGGCCCTGCCCTCCTGCAGGTCAGCGCTTTATGGATGGCCCCCTCCCCGCTCCGCCAGCTTAGCTGCCCGGCCCCTGGGCTCTTGGTGCAAGGCTGCAGTTCGCTTTCCCTCCCAGCTAGCTCTTTTCTCTCTCTGCTGTGGAAAGAGGCTTTGGCTGACTTTGCTGTGCCCCCCAGGTAGCTCGCAGGTGGTTCTCTCAGGCGCTGGCATCCCCCCAGTGCCATGAACCTGATCCGGCCAGAGCCGCGGTGCCTTGCTGCCGGCTGGCAGGGCCGGCAGTTCGGGCTGTGCCCCCTCCCGCGGTGCATGCTGACTTGGGGCACTTGCTGCATGGCCCCGTGCCCACTGCTGCCCTCCCCAGCCCCGGCTGAGCTCCTGGCCCCATTACGGAGCCAGCCTGGTTCCAGCTGGGTGCCTGGAGCTTGAGGCAGCTGCGTGCTGGAAGCTGACGTGGGGCAGCATCTGGAGGGCTTCCATCCCATCCACTCTCCACAAGCTCGCACTGACCTCTGCATCTGTCCTTCTTCCTTTTTTTCTTCCCTTCTTTCTTCCCCAGCAGCCGGCGAGAGCAACATCTACCGGAAACCTCCCATCTACAAGCGACACGGTCAGTGTGCACACTGCTTGCAGGGTCTGCTCACCAGCCCGGGTCTCTGTTAGAGGCATGGGGGGAGACATGGGCAGGAGAGGTGTTGGGGAGCTGCACTGTGGGGGCCAGTGTGCCTGCTTCCCCTCCAGAATCCCTTTAATTAGGTTTAGTGCAAGAAAAAGGCAGCTTTGGGATGTGCCCTTCATGGGAGGATGATAGCGGGGAACCCAGGCTTGGGTGGTTATTGGGAGAGGGCAGGAGCAGGGTGCAGGTGAGAGCTGGGCAGGGGACAGGAAGAGCCCCGGGTGGGGGGCTGAGGCCACGAGGGGTGGCAGAGGGGACAAGCGTGACCCCAGGAGTCAGAGCAGCCTCAGGAAAGGGATGAAGATGGGGCTTTACAGTTTCACATGGAGCCCTTGGATAAAATCACAGCCCATCCTGGATGGATACTGCAGGAAATGTGCCCAGGGGTGCTGGAGGGTGAGGAGGAGGCTTGGGGGCGGGCTGGTGCCCCAGCAGGGCTGGCTTGCACTCTCCCCGCTTGCTTGCCATCTCGGCAAGGCAGCAGCAGCCCAAAGCAGTAACCGTGTCCTCTCTCTCTCTGCGGGCTCCCCTTCCCCACCTGCCCAACTCCCCGCTGGCTGCCTGTGCCCACTGCTGTAAGTAGCTGCCCATTGTGGGCTCCCCTGTGCCTGCTTGGGTGGTGGGGTGGCTCTGCCTGCACCTTCCTGCTCAGTGCCTGGCTCCTGTGGGACAGTCACCGAGCTGTGCGAGCAGGAGGGGGTCCAACGCAGTCTGTCCTTGGTGCCCCTTCCCCTGAAAGTGTCCTGGCCCCGTGGGGTTGAGCCCTTTCCCCAGCAGGAGCTGCTGGGGCCACCCCTCTGCTGATGCCACCAGCCCCAGCAGTAATCCCCCGGCTACCCTCTCCCCAGCGGGACTGTGCCTGCCTCCATCCCTTCCTACGTGAGCCCCCCTTGGGTGCCTGGACACTTGTGGGTGTGGTGACAGCCTGGGGACATGGGTGCTGGGGCTTGCTGTGGTGCCGTGGGCCTGGGGCTGTCAGCCTCCTGGGGACTTTCCAGCCAAACTGTGTGACCATCCCCACCGTCTGCCACTGCATCCATGTCTCCAGGAGGTGTCAGTGGTCTGAAAATGGATTATTTCCAGCTCTGCTCTGGGCTGTCCCAAGCACAAATGGCTGGTGGCCACCAGGGAGAGGGAAGGGAAGATTTGTGTTTGTCCCAGGGTGGATGTTTGCAGGTGCTGCCAGAGGGACTCAGTGTCCTCGTTACAGCTCTCCATGCTCCTTTTGCAGACGACATCCCCGCAGCCACCAAAAGCAAAACGAGTGAAGACATTGCACAGTCGTCCAAGTACAGCCCTGCCTACTCCCCAGACCCCTACTACCACTCCGAGTCAGAGTACTGGTCCTTCCAAAGCTCCCCCAAAGGTAACACATCCCCCCCCAGTGCTGTGGGAAAGGGAAAACCAATCTCCCCAAATCAGGCACCCCCAGGGAGGGTATCTCCCCGGGCTGGACCTCAACCTGAAGATGGGCTTGAGCTGAGATACTTGCCAGAGTGACCCTAAAATCCGAGCAGCCCTTGGGACCTGGCTGTCCTCATGCAGCTGAGGACTACCTCCTGTCCCCACCTTCACCCATCTGACCTCCCCATGTGTCTCCTTGCAGCCCCCCGGGCCCGGAGGTTCTCATCAGGAGGTGAAGAGGATGGGTACGAGCGGGGCATGCACAAGGTGAGCGATGTCCCTTCCTGCTGCCTGTCAGGGGAGCAACGGGAGAGGTGGCAGCGAGCTCCACATCATCTCCTTGCTCCGTGGTCTGGGTGCCGCTGCCATCACCGTCCCTTGCCCTCTGCCATCGCCATCCCTCTCCCTCTGCCATCTCTCCCCCCTCGGCCACCTGCAATATGGGGCTGAAGGATTGGGGTGCACCCAGGACTTTGTCCCCGGGAGGTAACGTGCCAGCAGGCAGGGGGGACTGCAGCAGGGATGGGAGTGGTGCAAGTGGCTTTCCCTGCGTGCCCAGATCCAGAGCGGCATCGGCAGGCTGATCCTGAGGGAGGAGATGAAGGCTCGCTCCAACTCTTACACAGACCCCTGGACACCCCCTCGCAGCTCGGCCAGCAGCAGAGAAGCCCTGCACACAGCTGGCTACGAGGGTTCCCTCAACGGCTGTAAGGAAATCTGTCCATCTGTCCGTCCGTCCCACCCAGGGGGGAAGGACATGGGAGTGGGGGACCCTTGGAAATGACAAAGCACAACCATGGGGGGGTTCTGAGCTGTCATGGGCTCACTGTGTGCTGTTGGCATATCTGGGACCTCCTGGCACCCAGAGCTGCTGCTGGTGTGGATGCCCCTTCCTGCTTCATGCTCTCCTCCCTCATAGCACGGCTGCCGTCGTGGAGCTGGGGCTGTGAGCAGGACTGAGGGGGTGAGGGGGGGGGTGTGGTTCTCGCCCCCCTGACACAGCTCTGCTCCCCTTGCAGCCCCCCGGATGCATTACCTGGCTGATAGCGGTGAGTGCATCCCTCGCCTCTCCGCACCTGCTCCTCCCTGAGGGCCAGAGCTTGGAGCTCAGGGGCTGGAGGAGGTGTCGGCACCCGGGGAGGCGTGGGGAGAGGAAGGAGCCCCCCTCATTGTGGCAGGGCAGGGCTGGGAGAGCTGGTGGAAGAGAAACCAGGAGAGGAGGAGGTTTGGAAGGGAGCTGTTGGGATGGAGGAGGAGGGAGGGCTGCTGCAGAAGAGGGTGCTCAGGAGGGGAGTTCCAGCATGGGGAAGCCAGGCTGGGAATGAGCTGGGGATGGAAAGGGGACAGAGCCAGGCAAGTCTGGAGCTGGGCAGGGACGGGGCAGTATTGGGAAGGCAAACCGACTCTGAGCAGCTAGCCTGGGGTCACAGGAGCATGTCTGTGCAGTAACTGAAGGGATGCACTGGGGAAGGGATGCATGGCATGGGTTTGGTGCCGTCCTGTGCCATGGGGCCAGCCCCTGTGTTTTCCTTTATGCCCCATGGCGGTTTCCTTGCAGATCCCCTCATTTCTAAGTCAGCCTCCCTCCCTGCCTACAGGAGGAATGGGCTGCACAGGGTAAGTGCCTCCTGCTGCTCCCCCCCC